>BMAW01087746.1:1959590-1977509 GCA_019974015.1 Nephila pilipes
ATATATATATATATATATATATATATATATATATATATATATATATACTGAAAATTTATGAAAGAATAATTTAAAATATTTAAAAAGACAAAAATCCAGAAAGAAATGTAACAATGAAAGAAAAATAAATGAAAATATGGAACCCAGCAAGTTTGGAAATAATTTCTAAGGACATAAAATTCCCCTTGAGGACTGCTAGTGACAAGTTCGCGGACAGACCCGTCACAACTTGACCGAGGTTCTAAATTACAAAATCCGTTGTGGAAGCTTGAGGAAAGAGGTCCCAAGTCAGTTGTCGTTCTCGACACTTGATCGAGGTTCAAAATTACGAAATCCGTCACCAATAGAATTCTTGTTGCTTCTCAGTGCAACGTCAATAAACAATCAACGAATCATTTACAATTGAATAAAAATAATAAATACAGTCAATTTTTCTTAAAAAAGAGTCACAAATTTGAAAATTTTAAATAAGGGATCTAATCACTTTACGGATCATAGTACCCCAGTGAATAAGTTACAAATTTAGAGCTCGATGATATTTAAATTGAGGTTTTCAGATATGATTTCTTCGAAGGCTAATCAGAAGGATTTTAGAAAAAAGGAGCTGTATGTTAAATGGAACTCTCAAACTCAAAACTGTCTCAACGTATAGCGCGATGTGGAATTCAGAGATTTCCAACTGACAGGTGCTCTAATTATCTGCTTGTGATGACTGAAAATCATGCGGTCTGTTCACCAATTGTCTATTCAGCGTCGTCATTAACAAGGGTAATCGAGGGAATAGAGATTACTATGCACACGCAATTTGAAAAAGATTATTTTGCACTATAATTTACGAAGCTTTTTCTGATTCAAATAATATTTCCTACAAAAGCATTCTTTGACTTAATTTTTATCACACTGAAACAAGAGATAATCATTTATTTCAAAAATCAGCCATGGTAGCCTAATGGTCATGGTCGCGGACACGCGGCTGGCGTTTTTTTCGTCCAGTTGTGAGATCGAGTCCTGATGTCACTAAAGACACGCCGTGTAGTGAGGCTGATGTATGTTAAATCTGGAAGAGGCCCTAAGTTCTCAAGTTGGTGTGGAAGTTAGGAAAGGGAATTGCTAGCTCAGGCGACGTCATCGTCACTTGACTGAGGTTGAAAATTACGCGGTCCACAGCCAATAGCTCTCGAGTTGCTTCTCAGTGCAATGTCAACAAATAATCACATTCATTTCATAATTTTGTTAGGAGCGTTGACATTTTGATATAAAACACTTCAAGTTGTTATACATAAAAATTTGTTAGTTTTGAATTTTTGATAATTTATGAATATAATGTGTTATTTAATATCAAACTCACACATGACATTGGACCAAAAAAAAACCCTACTAATATCACAAATTGCACTTTCAAGAATAGCAGATGTATTATGTAGGCAAAAATAATGTGGTTCTGTGGCAGCCTAGTGGTTATGCTCGCGAAATGGTGACCAGCATTGCTTCCGTCGAGTCGTAGGTTCGAGCCCTGTTGCCACTTAAGACGGACCGTGTAGCGGGCTGATGCACGTTAAATCTGATCGAGGTCTAGTCCTGAAGTTGACGTGTGTGTAAGTTAGGCGAGAAAAGTTCCAGCTCATTGTCGTCTTCATTACTTGACCTAAGATTAAATTTACGACTTCCATCGCCAATAGCTCTCGTGTTGCTTCTAAGAGCGACGTTAATAATCAAGTAATCAAGCAAAAATAATGTGTTTCTCTGGAAATGCGGTCTATCAGACTGATATCTCAAAAGAGATAAAACTTTTCAAACGGAAGTAAATGACAAACTGCTAAGCCAATATCGAATGTTTTTAATGATTACAAAAAAACATCCCATACTTTACATGATACTACATACCGAATACTGGACAACTTTATTCGATTCGATAAAAAATAAAAGTTGTAAGAGATAGATTAAAATCGTCAAGCATTTTCTGAAGCTGTATCTTCTAATTATGGGTCTTTAAGAAAGTATTAAACTATATCTTGCATAAAAATTATTTACTGATTTATTTGGTAAGAACGTTACTTACGAGTTACTCTAAAACTAGATAATAATAATTATTAATTACCTTACACTAGAGAGGAGTGTTGGACTATTGTTGATTCATTTTAAATCGAATTTGATAAAAAAAAATTAAGAATCAGCATACATGACTTTGTCAAATAAAATCAATAAATGATGGATTCAACCATGCACTGAACATTAAAAAGATATACTTCTTAATTAATTCAATCTTTTATAATTCATGAAATAGAAATTTATTGTAATTCCCTGATTTATTTTCGAGTTAACATGTGAATTCTTACATACGTCCTCAGACCGACCTTGTAATACCGGAATAAAATTAGATCCGATTACAATGCATTTTTTTTAAATCTGTGAAGAAAATTCATGCATTGTGTGATATGATCTAAAAATCAGAGTAAAATAACTCTTAAAAACAAAAATGTTTGATCAAAAGTAATATAATATGACTATGAAACTCTTCTTTTTCAAGACATTAATAAAAACATTTTGTTCGTTGGATTACATCTTAAAATAATTATTATTACCACATCATAGAAGTATTCAGCTTCCCATGTCAGATTTTTCAGTTATTTTTTTTTTTTTTCTGCCTTTAAGAGTGTAAGATGTTCGGTCAACTCTTCCTCTGTGCCATAATCAATCTTTGAGTAAGATGAACGAATATCACACTTCCTCTCATAAACATTAAAATCATTCATTATAAAGTCATAGAATTGCAAAGATGGTAATTTCTTAAGGTAGTTCAGAAAAAAAAAAGGTCAAAGACTTTCCTAAATACTTTTGTACTCTATGTTATAAAGTCAGATTATTCTTTTAGAAGAAATTTAGTTTTTAGGCTCTAAATAATGAAAATGAATTAGGCCTAATTGATGAATGTGCTTTAGAGTAACATAAGAATAAACACTTTTTTTTACTGGTGATATCAATTTCCATACAAAAAAAAACACATGAAAGAATCTCAATTGTAGATTATGAGGATTTTTCGAGTGACTTTGTTGTTTTAAAACTAAATGCTTGTCTTTAAACTGAATAACAAATTTATTGATTAATTATGTAACATTTTTGATCAAAAACTATAATATTTACCAACGAAACCATCAAGATTTTTAACATAAATAAAAAGACAGTTAAAATTCCAGTAAATCTGTTAAATTATTTAGAAACTTAGAGATATTTATTTCCAATTCCATTGAAATCCGAAGTAAATACTATAAATTATATGATCTTCAAAAATGATGATGAAAAATTGATGCACCATTGCCGTACGAGTACGGACACATCGTAGCTAAGTCTGCAACGTTTCCGCACTTTGCGTAAGAATAGATATGAAAGCCTCGTTCGCATGGACAAATTCTACGAGCTTAAATCATGCAATGTTATTGTTCATACATTTAAGCTTTCACTTCAACATGAGAAAGGCATTTTGATCATTTCTTATTCAAATTTAGACCTAAATTTTTAAATTAAAATTAGACTTCATTAAATTAATTTTCAACTATTATAGATAATAAAATCCCTTTGTTTAATTTTGGTTTAAGAAATCTAATTAACATTGAAACATCACGAACAATAGCATTGCTACCTGTAACAAACTTATTATTATATAGAAAACAAATTCAAAAGAGCTTACTCAAATTCGTGTAACATAATTTATTACTGTTATATTATAAAAAGAGTTACATAAATCTCCCTTTAATACAGTTTGACTCTTTTATTTAATTCCTCAGTATCTTTTTTACCATATTTAAACACTCAGTTTATAACTTAATTTTCGCGAAAAGCATATGTTGGCTGCATTAAAATATAGTGTTTATTATGCTACGATCCTATTAATTTTGAAACACCTGATTAATTTATTTTGTAACCCGGGGAATATATCTCTATATAATTTTACAAATTCTGTTTATTCTCCCATCTAACTATTATGTTTCAAGACATCTTTTAAATAATGTTAGTCTTTTTAATTGTATTAAGTTTGCTGAATTCTAACACAGATACGAAATTAAATTTTACGCGTATTATGTAACAATAACGACATACTAATGAGAAATTAGTAAAAAATTAGCAAAAAAACGACAAGCCATTTGTCTTTTCATTACATCATCCATTTAATTTAATTGCGATCAGCTCCCATCTTTTGATTCACTTTGACTAATTAATATGTTAATTCATTCTAAAATTATCAATGAGTCTTATAATCCAGTCTTTTTCCACCATTTTTAAATTTTTGTTGTATTTTATATTATTTTTCCCCAGTTTGCTTTTAAGTTTAATGGTCATAATGAAGACAAGAACTGGAATAAATTTAGCCATGAAGTGCTATTCTTAGCGTAATATTTAAATGTAGTTAAGTGTAATGTTTAATTTATTGTTTTGTCATTCATTATATTGAACTCAGATACACATACATTCTCGTTTAACGTATTTATTATAAAAAAAATTTCATTTATTGTTGCTTACAAAGTTAAATATTATAAACTGTTTTATTTTTACATTTTGATTTATGTTTGTAAAATCAATAAAATTGCTTGCTCACTGTTTTTACCGACTATTTCTCCATTTAACGATTCTTTCCTTAGTGTATTAAAATATTTAAACATTCGGAAATCAAGATAATGATTTTCCTAACATCCCGATTCCGTTCATTTCTGTTATTCTGTCACATTGTTATTGATTGTTTTTCACTGAGTAAAAAGGACGACACGTTCCGAGAACATTCTAAAACGAAAGAGATTGTTCGAAAATATTTAGTTGTAAAAAGGTGGTTAAATTTCTACTTTTCATTTAGTATATCATCCATAATGTTTGTATAAACATTAAATTATTTATTATAATTAAAATTTTATACTCTACTTTAAATGAATTTCTTTTAAAATTTCTGTTGAAATATTCAATTGGGTTCGATCTTCACACGTGCTATTACCGTGTGATTAAAAATAAGTAAATATAAATTAAAGTTGAGCTTAAAACTTAAAATAATTATATTTTTAGCAACCGTAATTTATCCTAAAACTCTATTACTATCGATATTAGAAACTTTGAAAAAAATTTAATTCACTTTTATATTTAGTCTTTTCCAAATTCTTAATGTTCCATTTGACTAAATGATAGATCATGAATAAAATTTTGATATAATTTATAGATTTGTAAGTTACATTTGACATTGAAAACAATAACATTTATTAAAATTTCACAGGAAAAAATTGTATAAGAATATTAAAAAACATTCTTAAACACACACACACAATGTTAGCTTTTAAAATTTTAATGACATTATTTAAACAAGAAAGATTTCAATAGATAGCTTATAATAATCATCATAAAGATATATTTAGGATGATTTGAATACACCACAATATAATCAAATCATCATAAATTTATCTGCAAAAAGTGGGGAGTTAATAAAAGGTTCCATATTTAAAATTAATAAAATATTAGAATTTTTTTTGGAAAATAACTTTAATTGATACCCTTGAACTTTAAATGAATTACTTTCGTCTCATTAGTTTAAAATGCAGTAGGTTATATGTAATACAAATATCAAATCAGACATAATAAATGTACTCTATAAAGTAAGCTATAATTATTACCAAACTTGAAAAAAAAATTTTGGAGTAATAAACAAGGAAAACTTGTTTTTGATGAGATTATTTTAAAAATTACGTTCACAAGAATAAACTTCTTTTCCTTCAAAATTTTTAATTTTTACTATGAAATCCAGATCCTGAATTTTAAATAATGGAAATTTTGTTAATAAACACTGAACTGTGTGAATTTTAATGAAAGTTTATATATATATATATATATATATATATATATTAAATGTAATTAAATAAATTCTTACGGCTAGACCACTAACAAGCCGACTTTGTAGACCTATTGTTGTGTGGTGGATTTGAAACTGGATCACGATTCGCAAAGATGTTTAATATATTTGTGATGTATATAAGTATTTAAGTAATTTATTGGATAATCATGATCTAAACAGTTGTTGAAGAATTTTTTAATGTTATTAAACTTGTCTATTTTATGTGTGGTTAATTTGTTATTACGTAATAAAAGACAGAATAAAATATTCCTATAAATAGATCTGTGTAGATTACTGTTCCAAAAAGGAATTTTGTTTACATGGAATTCGAATCTCTCTCTTTTATCATAAATATTACTAATTAGTCTATTGTCAACAATTTGCAAATCAAGATCTAGAAATTCTACTGTATTAGAATTAAGATTAATTTTTTAATAATTTGAGATAATTAGGGTGAAACGAAACATTTGGTTTAAATTCCTCAGTTTTACCTAAAATAATTAAATCATCTATGTAACGATAAAGAAAGTAAGAATCATTATCAATCTGTTTTAATTCATAAAAATGTAAATAAAAATTGGCCAGACAATTACTAGCTGGACCTCCCTGAGGGAGACCCTGAATTTGCTTATAGAGATTTTGACCGAAAACTATAAAATTCTCTTGTAATACAAGTTTAATAAGGGTATTGAATTTTTCACGTTTTATTGTTTGATTAAAATGATATTTATTGTATAAAATTGCAAGAACTTTAATTAAATCTTGAATATCTATTGAGTTAAAAAGGTCTTCAAAATCATACCCATGTATAGAGAATACCTCTTGTTCTTTCATGTACTTGACAATTTCAAAACTATTTTTAATAATAGCAGTATTTTCAATATTGTCAATAGATTTTTGAAGAATGGATTGTAAAAGTTTGCCAGATTTAGTGATATAGGTGTTATATCCATTCGTAATACTTCGAAATTTGACAGGATTTTTGTGAAATTTTGGCGTTAAGAAAATATATGGAAATTTAATGTTTGTAAGATGTAAACCCAACTTCTTATTGAATGCCAAAAGACGATTATTTATTTCTCTGTTACTATATTTGGATAACTTATCAAAATTAATTGTAATTTTGTTGAGAATAAATATCATGAGAATTTTGTGGGAAATTACTTTAGTATAATCGTAAAATTTATGTATCGTTTCGTTTTGATTATTATTGAACTTAAATAAATTTTTTAAAGAAAAATAAATTTCCTTACAAATTTTGATAAATTGTTTTATAGTAATTAACTATGCAGTGCTTCATAAGTATCTAAGCGCGAAGAATTTTGCTGAGCTAACGGCTTGTTAAGAGAAAAGTTTTCATAACATTAAAAGTCTCAATTCACCTACAGGTTATTTATATGGTATTTTTGACACAGTTTGAGGAACTGTTTGGAAATAAAACATATTTAAGTGAAGCAATTGTCAAATTGATACATTTTTATTTTTTGAAAATAGAAAAATATAAAACTTTACTCTGTTTTTTCGATAAAATCTTATTCTGTAAAACATTTTAATTGCATCAGTTTTTGAAAGTTCAAGATATGAATTTTGATTATAAATTAATGCTTTAAGAACCTTTAGTAATTCACACACATGTAATTATAGTGAAATTGTTGAAATATTGTAAAATAAAGAAGATTATTACAATTCTCATAATAACTGCAAAAAATAAATTAGAGTAGGATAAAATTTGGCTACAAATGTCACAATGTAAAGTTCCTAATTAATAAAAATCTAAAGATATTCTAGGAATAAAATTAAAAGTTACCAATAAAAATTTTTATATCAACTTTCAAGTTTAAGTTAAAAATTCAACAAACTTTTCTTAAAGGAATTCTGTTTGGGATGTGAGTTTGTTAAAAGTAAAATACTCGAATCACTAAACAATCAAAGAAAGCAATTAAAATTAATTTTGAGGAAGTCGAAATTAATACGAATTAAATTCCAGAATTTTCAGCTTCACAAGTATTTATTTAGTAAAGTTTAGACTATTTGTTACTTTTTTTTATCTGTTCAATAGCATTGTTTAAATTTCTAATTTTGATTTTAAATCAGAAGCTAAATAATAACCAGATGAAAGCTCCAAAAATTCATATTATGTCCTATAAAAATAAAATGTCCATTATTTGGGATCTCAAATATTAATTTAATGTAATAGATTTGATTCAATTTAAGCTTTATTCCATTTGATGAAAAATTCAGAACATTTCAAAAAGCTTTACATTCAGCTTTTATACTTTAACACTATAGTTTCCAAAGCTTTAAATTGCGATATACAGAGTCCCTATTCAAAATAATAATAATGCTGTTCCTAAAAAATGATAATATATCTCAAAAATTCAAATATTACGAAATATTTAAGTCCTTATGACATACATTTAGTCTCTTGCAGATACTTAATCATTAAAGATAATTTTCATATCTAATGAAGACATACGTACACTGTTGCAAATGTTAAAAGTTCAATAAAGTTTAGTAAGAAAGAAGTTTTGCTATTTAATAAAGTGTATTACATTTTTTACAAAAATTTCCTTCAGACTAACTCAGTTGTGAAAATTTCAGTATATTTCACTTTTAGGGGGGGGGGGGTCGTAATCTCCAACCTGAGAAAGACTTTATTTTTTATTTTGTATTTATTTATTCTTATCTCTTTCAGGAAACTTTATTCATATTATGTCAAACCGTTAATTTCTTTAAATTTCATTTATTTTATATTTAATATTATATAAAAGGCAATATTATTATTTTGGCAATTAATTATTTTGCAACTTGCAATTCTTAAAATATGATGAGATTATAAAGATATTAAATATGTTCGTAACGAGTCAAACATTTTTGAAATTTTTATTGAATAAATCAATTTTCTTCCTTGTGTATTTGAAAAATAACTGTAATTTTAAGTAAATTATTGCACACGAATTCTTGCGGTTTGAGGATTTTTTTTTTTTTTAATTTATTAAGAAAAAGATTTCAAATGAGAAAATAACAATTAAATGTCCTTTTTCTCATTCACATCTTTTTCTTCTGTCAACTTTACTAAAATGTTAAACGCGAAAGAATGTTTTGCTACGGTAATACTCCAAAACATTTTACATAAAGACCAATTAATAATTATTAAAATAATAAATTCTTAATCCTGATTATCAATCTAAATCATAAGCTATTGTAAATTTGTTTAAATAAGGTCTAGCATCTCTGGATTATTTAATGCATACTCAGTAAAAAAATAATTATGCACATATATTGATTCCACTAGTGTATTTATTATCCACGAACAACAAATAAAATATTGTTAGTTAGCATCTATGTATAAATCTAAGATTATACAATTGTTAAAGAATAATTATTTAAAGAAAAAAACATTCAAATATGGCTAGATTTATACTATTAAAAATTAATTATGATCGCTTTTTGGCACCGTAGAAACAGATGGCAAAGAAAGTTTCATTAAATTTTCGAAATTAAATATATATATATATATCAAAATCATACCCATGTATAGAGAATACCTTTCGCTCCTTTATGATCTTAACAATATCAAAGCTATTTTTAATAATAGCAGTTTTTTCAATATTATCAATAGATTTTTGAAGAATGGACTGTAAAAATTTGCCAGATTTAGTGATATAGGTGTTATATCCATTCGTAATACTTCGAAATTTGACAGGATTTTTGTGAAATTTTGGCGTTAAGAAAATATATGGAAATTTAATGTTTGTAAGATGTAAACCCAACTTCTTATTGAATGCCAAAAGACGATTATTTATCTCTATTTTACTGTATTTTGATAACTGGAAAGCACTATTATTCAATACATGTTCACTCAATAATTTATGATAGTAAAATTTACAAATAATTGCATAATTTGCAGGAACCTTATCTACATAAACGATAACAAAATCCTTCTGCAAATCCTCTATAGCGAGTCTTAGATCTTTAATTGTAATTTCCTTTTCCACTTTAAAATTTAAATATAGAATTTTCTTCGAAACACATGACCTAAATTCGTCAAATGCCTCAATTGGCAAACCATATTTAATTGCAATCTTAAGAATAATATTATCAAAATCATTAGTAATTTGTTTTCTTACGACTAGATTAATGTTAGTAATCATGAGCCAAAATCCAGTTCCTTTATTCATGAATTCTCTCAATAAATCGCTACTAACGATGTTCATGTTTCCATTGACAACATGTTGGTGGAATGAATCAACATATTGTTTGTAATCTTTGCATTTACACACTGTTGGCGTTTGTGATTCTGAAATATTGTTGTAATTAAAAATAGATCTACCAAGTTTTTTATTGTTCTTAAAAGCTCTTTTTTTTTCTGATATTTTTAATCGAAAATAGAGCCATGTGTTTTTGAAACGCACCAGAAAAATTAATTTTATTAAATGATTTATTCATAAGGAGAAAGGTGCAATATTCTGTAATATATTTTTCATCAATATTCAAATCAATTTTCATTTTATGGCAAAGATATCTACATATATCTCCAATGATATGAAATCCCTGAGTATCTGGAATAACGCCATTATTCAAAATATTTACGACAACCTTTACCTCTCTTTTATTAAGTCCGAACATAAAGTGCTTAATATGTCCTATGAGATAGTTCTTTTCAAATTCTAATCCCAATTGAAACCTTTTTTCTTTAATAGTTGAAAAGTCTCTTAGTTTTCGATTTCTACATTTTCCTCTAGAAGTTCTAGTTAATTTATAAGGATTATTAATCCTATAGAATTCTTCTCGGTAGTAAAATACTTGGTTATTTTGCTTATTTGCATTTAATGCAATTTTATTGTTCCATATTACATTTAGTCCATAAGGGTAAACAGTACCATAAAAACCAATGTAAAACTTCTCAAATCATAATCTTTCTTTTGTGTTGGGTACAATTTTAATAATATATATTTTAATATTATTAAATTCATTTGAATTAAAATGTTTAATTTCTATTCAACCCATATTTTTACGACTATTAAAGTGTTTCGTATCAGATCGATGCTGATTAATTCTAATATTTATAGTTCCCGAAGTTTGCCCAACATAACTAAACTGGCACATACCACAAGTCATCATATATATACAATTAAAAGTTTTTCAAAACAAAAAAATTTGAATCCTTATCATACTGCTCTTCAGGCATCATAACGCATGTCTTGCATCTCTTATCAGAGCACCTTCCAAACTTTAAGTTTAAATGATCAGAATCTCTAGAATATTAATATTTGGGTATATTATTTGAAGTTAAGTCGCTTTGGTGAAAATCCTTAGTACGTGAACAGAATGATCTTCTATCCGAAGTGTAAGCAGAACTAATAAATTCAGAGTTCCAAAAAATACGGGTTTTATATTTCCTATTATAAACCAAATGAGATCCCAAAATATTATTGAAAATAAAATTTGCAATATATATATATATATATATATATATATATATATATATATATATATATATATATATATAGAGAGAGAGAGAGAGAGAGAGAATTCAAAATTGGTTAGATTAAAAATATGGGGAAGATTTGCATAAATCTAATAATTCTAACATTAACTCTTTTTTTCGGGGAGGGGGATAGCAGGTGATTCATTTCAATGTATAAAACTTGAATTTCTTAAGATCTTGATGAAACTTTATTTATAATAATTATATGTGTTTAATTCATACCTTCCCATAATATTAAAACTGAATACCTTATATAAAATTAACTTTCTAAGTATATATAATTGTATTTTGTTCCCAACAGGTAAATAAATTTAACACAGTTTTCATGTCTGATTTCATCAAAATTTGTAACATGAATTTTATTTGAAGTTCTCCAGAGAATTCTTTAATTAGAAAGATCCAAGGTACTCCCCCTGACAAAGGAACTACAACTTTTCTTAACTTTAAACTTAAGCTTTTAAAATTAAGACCCAATGAAATTTTACATCTAGCTAATATCTCAAAATTAAACCCTGAAAACTAAAATAATATTTTTGAATATTCAAAATTAAAATCAAATTACAAAGTATAATCAAAAAGATTTGTAAGTAATTTACGTATGCAATAGACTTTACTTCCATTTTCGTAGCTAAGTTAAAATGCAAAGAAATTTACAAAGTGAAGCGAAAAATCTATTTTTATCTCAATAAATAACAATTTCGTAAAAGGAAATAAATTCAAAAAAAGTTAAAAATTATAACCGTCAAAATTTTAAAAATTATTATTATAATAATATATATATATATATATATATATATATATTCAAAATTTCACAAGTTTTCAATTTGATGCTGTCTCTTGTTAGAAAATCAGTATATCAAAATTCATCTGTACTTTAAAACTTTAAATGTATGAAAATATTAAATAGCGATTATATTAAAGTTAAACCAAATCATTTGGACACAGTTATGAAGATATTAAAGCTCTTTTATAATGAAACTTGTATTTCACATTAGAGTAGCAAGTTTATACAAAAATTGCAATCAAAGTTCTAAGTTAACGAAGACATTTTATGGTCGTTTATATATATAAAAGTTTTAACCCGTTTAAGAACAGCATTGGAAATAAATTTCCCAAAAATTTCAATTTCACTGACAAATAAAAGTATTTCGTATTGATTTCATCTTAAGATTAAAAGATTTGTAGACATATATAGGGAATAAATTAAACATTTTGAAACCAACAGCATCGAACACCGATTTTGATATAAATCGATTTTTATTGTTTCATTAAGTTATAACAATAACCTATGAAATTTCACACCAATTTTGAAGGAAATGATATGTAAATATTCAGAGAAATTAGTTAATTCCAATTCGATGGTTAAAATACACATAGAAAGAGCGATAATAAAATAAAAATTTCTTTAAAATGAAATTTTCTTTAGCTTGATTGTATTATTTTCATTAGTAAAAATAAACAGAAATACAAGAAATATTTGGATTAAAAACGATGATGAAACACTTCAAACACTAAGCCGAGAAAGATTTCTTTACAACACACACACAATTGCTTAAAATTCCTCAAAAAGAGGAATATTCTAAACTCCCATATCCGACCACTTAGTTTCTTTAAACAAATTGAATTATTTAAAAAAAATCAAAAACAAAGAAATATTCTCTAATAAATTCAAACTCTTTTGACTAGAAATCTTGGTAACCTTGTTGGTTCCATAAAGAGACTTTTTTTAGGATGCAGTTTTTTTGGATCTTACAATAAAATGGGAAAATAGAAAGATACCTTCATTTTAAAGCTATTAAAATATTGAGGGAAAAACTGAGCTATAAATAATTAAAGTCTTACGTAAAAGTTACTTAATTCATGAATATTTCCATATTAAAAGTTATTCATGTAATTAACATACATGTTTCAAGTATCTCTATTAAATATATTATAAACATCCTAATGACAGTTTAAAATTTAGAACAGTACCAAAATTAACTGCATCCTTTTTTTTTTTAACGTCCATTGCTTTTTCTGAGCAATTTCTACATTTTCAGAAAATTTAAAATCTTATATAACACAGTAAAGGACTTTATATACAAAATTAAAAAAAATTGCTAGACACACACCCAACAAAAACTACCTAATTTTTTTTAAGTCTGAACTTAACAGAGATGAAATCACGATTTTGAAAAATACATAACATAAAGTACGTAAAACAAATGACTTTTAAACACTATACACATCAGATTATACTAATCAGAGAATAAGAAATAGGTTGAAAATCATTGCAAACTTACATCTTATAGTGTCACTTTGAAGAATCGTCGGATACGACATCTAGTGACTTAGTCGAGATATCGCTGGATACAGAGTCCACTCTAAGAGGTGGCGAGATGCCGGCATTGATGCAGGCAGGTCCTAATAAAGCATGATCGGGCAGGCTTGGAAATGCAGAGGGAAATAAAGTTGGTTTGTATTGCCCTAGAGATGGCAAAGTAGCTGAGAAAGGCACCTGTCCAAGTCCCCTAGGCATTGAGTGGTGTAAAGGTAGACTGAAAATACTCGTTGCCGTGTGAGGAGGCTTTGATCCAGGGAATAGATGTGGAAATTCCACACCGGTCATCACGGGATTAAATGTCATTGCAGCAGAAGTATAGGTGGGCCATGAAGCCATGCTAATCTGAGGAAAAGTCGCCAGCGACCGTGAGAGCATAGGTTGAGGAATCATTGGTTGTTGCCCTGGCAGACCAGCATGAGCTCCAACTAAAGCCCCATTTTTCAGATCTGGTCCTATAAGATTTTCTATAGTGAAAGGTTGCTTGTAAGTTGTCGGCATAGTCGATGACAATAAAGTTTCACTCAGTGGTTGCAAATGGCTAGGAGCTGCTGCCAAAGCTGTCAGTCTAATTTTGGCTTGTTGTTGCACAGCAGCTTGTCCTACTGTCTCGTAATGTTTTAGGTCTGCCAGAGCCGCAGCAGTCGCATCTTTTGCCTGTTTGCTCAGCTTGAATCGTTTCCTTCGCCTAAGGTAACTTCCATTCTCGAACATATCACCACATGCTGGATGTAACGCCCAGTAACTTCCTTTTCCTGGGCGATCTGGCCTGCGAGGAATCTTGATGAAGCAGTCATTGAATGAGAGATTGTGTCTCAAACTATTCTGCCAACGCTGAGTGTTTTTTTGATAATACGGAAATCTGTCCATGATAAATTTATAAATGTCACTGAGCGTAAGCATCTTTTCTGTAGAATTATTTATGGCCATAAAAGTCAACGAAATGTATGAATAAGGAGGTTTTTGATGATCGTACGTGTTCCGACTTGGTCTCGGCATGATTTTCCAATAACAACTGCAGTCCTCTTCAAAGAGGCCTGCTATACGGCGGCACCATGGAGTAATAACAATGCGAAAGATCAGCCACTACAAAAAGCTTTGCCGTGAATATGAAGAATACCGTGTTCTTCGAGAAGATCGAGGCGAACCGAACAACTTTGAAAAGGGGGAGGAAAAGGGGAGGCATAAAATGCCGATTTAGCTTTGTAGTCACTCTCACGCCGACGCAGAGGCACACGTTACTACAGCGCAAGCACTCCTCACCAAACTTTGAGCCGGTAAGAAGTCTACCCCTGCCTCTTTCTCTTCTTTCTAACCGTAAGGTTATCTTTCTGACATGACGACACGCCCAGTAAGCCTGAATTGGAGAAAAATCCTCATTTAAGCCTCGCCCATTTCTAGCTTTCGACCAATGGTTGCAAAGCGCGGCGGAGGATTGGTATCAGTTTATTTCGCTATGTAGTTTTTGGAGAGATTTCGTAGTTTTGGCGAGAAGAAATAGATGTCCCAAACGAAACATAGAAACGTTAGAAGTCAATCTATTTAAAAATAATTCGATAACGTATTGATTTTTTCGAAAAAATTTCGAAATTTTTTTCATAAAAATAATAATATGAAGTAGTTAATATTTCTCCATTGGAATATAGAAATATGATTCTTCAAACGAACAAATTTTTGAATGACACATCTATCATATATAACTACTTATCAACAATGTCAGTGGGAAGCAAATTTATTAAATAATAATTATTAAAAGAGTAAAAGAAATGTTTTTAAGCATGTTTTAATTTTAAAATAGGCTTTCAGGAAAGAATATTTCTTATTCAACAGTTTTCAAAACTAAACCTCATTTATCTTTATTATTATTATTAAAGCGGGGGAAAAACATGAATTTTCATAAGTTGAAAATTTTAATTGCTAGTATTTACATTCAAAAGTTTTAATATGTATTTATTAATTTTTAAAGAAAAGTTTAACCTTTAATTTGAATTTCTTTTATTAATATTATACAAGCAATAATTATTTTACAATGAGCGTGTTTTCTAATTTTATTCATCCTTGATATGGAAATAAATTAGAAGATTTTTTTTTTTGTTTATTTCTTAAATTCAAATGCATTTCATTAAGTCTTTTCAATTCAAAGTTTATAAACTCAGTTTTTAAATTTTTATTCAGAGATCAAGTATTATATTTCATTTTGTGTTTGATCTTGATATTGTATTTTAATTTGATATTGTATTTGATCTCGATATTGTATTTGATTTCGAACAAGAAATATTATTACAGAAATATTACTATAAACAATACTTATTATTGTTTGGACAGATACTGTATGTAATTTATTATTTCTTTGTTACAATGTCACTGACCAATTAATTATATAATTACGTTTTTGTATATTTAAATGTAAAGTTTAATTGTAAAGTAATGTATAATATACATATAGTACAAGTACAATACAAATATACTATAAGCATATTAACATTGTAAATAAGCTATTATTTAAAAATAGAAAAATCATACATGAAAAATAAATGTGGGAATAATAATAAAAAAATTCATAATAATGGTAAGATTATAAGAATTATATGATACAAAAGGTATAATAAACATAGAAAAATCAAAATCAAAAACGTATAAAGATTATTTTGGAAATTTGTGCGTGTGCTATTAAGATGTAAAACGCTTCTACATTTTTCTTTCATATTAATTCAATTTCACTAAAAATTTTAATTACTGAATTGAACTTATGCATAAAAATGAAATTAATACTTACTAATTTATAGGGTAGGGGGATTTTTAAAAAGAGAAAAAGAATTTCTATAGTCATTATTGTCGTAATGATTATAATTTTAGTTAGAATTAAATATTATATTGCTTTTTAAAAGAATAAGCTGAAAGAAAATCGATATTAAAAACATAAGACTATAAATATAATATTCAAATAATTAATATCTAAACCAAATCTTAAGTGTATTATAATATTACTATTTCGTGGATTACTTTTTGCATGAGATATTCCTAAGATTAGCTATTTCTTATAATTATTTGTTATAGACACATTTTATCGATAAACACTTCCCAATAAGTAAAATACTTAATAAAGTATTTAATTTTTCATATTATAACTAAGTACTAGAAAAAAATTTCATAAACACTATATTGGTTGATTTATAAGCAAAATAAACAAAGTATTAATGGAAGGACAGGAAAGGGGGAAAAAAAGGTATTTTATTGGTATTCAACTGTGTTTAAAAAATTAAAAAAGATAATAAATCATCATCATATAAAGAAAAAGAGTAAATGGCCTACTAATAAGCAATGCAATAAGATGTAAAACAACAATAAAATACTAATTATGGAAAAAAGAAGCCACCTTCCTTTTGAACCTTAAATATTATAACTTCATATTAGTAAATTAAATACGATAAGTGTTTTGAAAAGTGGATTTGAAAAAAAATTACATTAAACACCGAAACAAACAAAGAATAAGTTGATACACTATAGTTTCTCGGTAAAACTACATTAAGGATCTATTTCCTTGTTTAATAGAAAGTAATAGAAAATTTCTTTGTCACAGCCATTTCATTTAGCAAAGATATAACTGATTCCGGTTTCATAATTATATATATATATATATATATATATATATATATATATATATATATATATATATAATTGTAAATTGTGCTAATTAGATATAATTTTACATGTTCATAAATTCATAGTAAATTACAAATCTATCTAATAAAAATCAAAATTCAAATTTACATTATTAAAACCAATAAACTACAATTATTGCAAAATATAAAAAAAAAAAAAACTATTGTAAAATAAAATCCAAATAAGTAAATTTAAAATTTTAGATTATCTCTAATTATCTGTAATTTAAACAGACAGAGTTAAAATTTTAAAAAGTCATTAAATTGTTGAAAGCATATTTCAAAATATTAAGGATTACATATAAATAATTAAAGCATAAGGCAATAAAATAAATTATTGCAACAAAGTACAAAAGATCATAGCTTAAACAAGACAACAGAACATATCTGAAAAAAAAAAATTGAAATTAAATTGAAAAATGAAGATAAAGAAATGCTATGCTGTCTCAAACATGGGACTGGGAAATGTGAGTTTAGACTAGTAACATGGATTCAAACCGTTATACTTCAGAGAATTAAGAATATATATAAAAAAAAAAAAAAAAAGTAAAAAACAAAAAAAAAAAAAAAACCCAAAAAAAAA
>BMAW01087747.1:0-13575 GCA_019974015.1 Nephila pilipes
TGATTTCGTGGGCGTAATGTTAATCTTATGGAATTTCGACTATCGTTTTCAAATGTTTACTATTTAAACTATTTGAATGCAATAAAGTGCGTCTCAAAGAGCAAAAAAATAATGAATACTTTCGTGGAATCACTTTTTTCCTCCCATTTTTGAAAACATTTTAAAATATTTTTTAAAAATTGGAAAACTCACAAACGAGTCATTAATATAGGGGTACAAATATTTTTAAGAATTGAAGGGGGAAAGTAATTTCGCAGAAGCCTTCGTTATGTTTTGTTCTTTCAAATGCACTTTATTGCATTCAAATAGTTAAAATAGTAAATACTTGAGAACGGTAGTCGAAATTCCATAAGATTAACATTACGTCCGCGAAATCAAAATAGACAATAGACGAGATCCTTAAGCAATTGTTTCATATTTATTCCCAAAAAAGAGCTTTTTTTGCGTAATCTACTAGCTCAACAAACAGCGTTGCATTCAAGAATGAAATTTTATTACGATTGAGCAAATGCGTCTCTGCTTATAAAAATTAAAGACGATTTTTTTTTAAAAAAATTTCGTTTACAAGCTGTTTAGTCAAGCCACGTGGTACATACGCAAAATTTATGTAATTATTAAATTTTTCTTCAATGCAACTTTAAGGCTCCCACCTACCGGCCATTTTGATTTCGTGAACGTAAAGTTAATCCTATAGAACGTCTGCTACCGTCCTCAAAGCTTTACTATTTAATCTATTTGAATGAAAAATAGTACATCCGAAAGAACCTAAATTATTAATGGTGGTTCCTGCGGAATTACATTTTTCCTCCTATTTTTAAAAATGTTTTTACTCCTATTTTAATTATGCGTTTGTAGGTTTTCCGGTCTTTAAAAAATATTCTTAAATATTTTCATGATCGCAAAAATTAAAGTGAATCAAATTTTGCGCAGTAGAAAAACTTCAAAAACATCGCAAATTTTGATGAAATCCGATCATTATTGAATATGGATACTATTTCCCAATATCAGATTTTCGTAAAATTTCTATTTCATTCATTCTCCATAATTCTGTACCCCATGATCGAGTAATTCCCTGGCCTGGTTTAAATTTACACAGAAATTGACTGTATAATAAAATAGGCTGCTATCTATAGGCGAGCTAATCCAGAACTTGTTACATTAATATTCGTTAAACATTTTTCTATCTGAAAAACGTGCCGGATTTAAACCCTTTTGGTTTACATCACGTGAAGATAGCTTTAATAAAAATGCGTCGTGTGGAAAAAAGTAACTACATGGCAAATCTTAAAGATTCTGAATGACCCACTATTAAGAGCTCCGTTTTCAAATCTTGAATTAATATTTTCTACAATCAGCGAAAAAAATCAGGTTAAACAATTTAGTTTCTTATGAAGACTGGAGATATTTAATTGAATGCATTTCTTTTCAAATGAACGAAAAGTCTATCTCTGCTGTCTACAACAAAATAATAATCTGGATTAATTGATGTGGTTGTTTTCAACTTTTAAGATAGAAAAAAAATTAAATCTTACCTTAATTAAACCTTTACAAACTTACAACTACGTTTTGATCTCAAATCAGATCCGATTTGAGAATTCTTGTATCAATCAAATATCTAATTCCATTTGTTACTTTGTCTCAACGATCTCAATAGCTTTATAGGAAATAGTAAACCTCACAGTTGAAAAGTTATAGGTTCGAAATTATATTTCATCGGGTAATGTTCATGCGAAGTTATGGGAACGTCTGACAGTAAAGTGCAACTGGATCTCAGACTGTCTAGCATTGATGTTTCGAAAATGAGATTCCGACTCAGATGTTATTATGATCACTTGGCAGTGGGTTAGAATTATAAGATCCATCATCAATATACCCTCGCGTAACTCATAAAATATAACTTTAAAAGAAACAGATATCATCACTTGGCTGTACTCTAGAACTATGGTGTGGCAGCGGTATCTGAGTGGTCAAGGTCACGAAATGGTGAGGTCTTGTCTTCACGTGAATGATGTTCTTGCCTTCGAATCGAGATTTCGAGTCCTGATGCCACTAAAAACCCGCCGTTTGGCAGGGCTGATGCACATTTAATCTGTCGAGGTTCCAAGTCCTCCTGTTGGCTATAGAAGTTTGGAGAGGGAGGTGCCAGCCCAAGTGTGTCTCACTTATCACTTGACACAGTTTCAAAATTACGAGTTCGGTTGACAATAGCCCTCGTGTGGCTTCAAAGTGTGACATAAATAAACAATCGATCTAAATGCAGGTTTATTAAATAATTAATTTAAATATAGTAACAAAGTAATTCCTCCTCTCTTCACCAATCCCCCTCAGGAGTTTAACTTCTTTAGATCAGTGTGGGAATCGTGACCCAGATACACCTAAAATATGTCTGTTTTGTTTTGTTTCGTTTTGTTTTACTTACGCAGCAAATTTAATTTCAGTTACTTTGAAGCTTTTTCCACGTGGACGGTAGAAATTTGTATCATTTCTAAAACAAAACGCTGATGCTGTGGACTGGAAATTATGTCAAATCTTTTCAATTATGAATTATATTGAATCCAGATTTTAATACACTATGGGTTATTTACAAGTACGTTGCTCGTTGATTCGAATACATCCACGTACTTCTCATAGACATCCATGACACCACATAAAAATGAACCTCTAATAAATCTTTTGAGAGTGCTTCGGACATCTGTAGGAATATTGGTTATTTGCGCTTTAGATGTTTTTGGATTCTGTATAAAAGTAGCTGAATGAGTTATTAATGCTTATTAAATGTTTTTATTATAATATATTTATTTGTTACATTTGTAAGTGTTCCAGGCCTGTTGCTTTTAGCAATGATCTTAAAATTAAATTGTAACTACTTATTTGACTTATATTAACTTATTGATTTTTTGTATTATTGCTTATGTTAAATTTACGTTTCCCGAAACAGTTGTTATTTTTAATTAAAAATACTTATGTATCGTTATTTATATATCCAATAATATAATCGCTCATATTGAATGGAATAAAATATTACGTGCGAAATTAAATTATTTATAGTTGAACTTGTAATTCAAATTGAACTCCTGTCTTTCCTTCCCTCCCCTTCTCTAAAAACGTTTTCTATGTATAAAATAAATTTCGAAAATTCTCTCACTCTCACACACACTCTAATGCTGCCTGGCCCTATGCGAATCGAGAAATCAAAAAAATCATGTAATTTCCCTAAAAATTCTGAGATATCAGACACGAATTTTACTCTAATTTCATATTTTTAATTTTTATTTAACTTCGAAATTTAAAAAAAATGTTCTTACGAATTGCCAATTAATATTTTAAGAAAAATGTAGATTTTTTTGTGTGTGGAGAAAAGGAAAGGTTGCCTATATATAATACTTTAAAAAACATTTTTATTTTTAAATTTTAACCATGTGAGAAAGATTTTAGTTATAAAAAAAGATAATAAATTCTAAACCAGGTATTTTCTCCCGTTTTCAACTTTTACAGCAATCGAGTCGTATCTAATTCATTAATAGAAGAAAAAAATCAACATTTAACATTAAAAAATGTATATTTCGTAATTGTACTTCATAGTGTTAATTTAAGTTAAAGTTGACAAAATAAAAATGCAGGTTTTCCAAACGTCGGATCTGAATAGCAGACAGTTAATTCATAAAAATTAATATTAAGATTATTATATCCAGAGAGATTCCGAATAACATTGATAAAACTCATTATAAATGCTATCCTCAATGAACAAAAAAAAACATTTTATTCTGTGGAGATTTGAGTAAATTTAATTTTTAGTCCATTATAACATTTTTTTGCGATTTTAGTAAATTACTTGAGGAAAAAGATTTTAATCCACATATTCAAATGCGCCAAAACAAAAGTGTTTCGTGCTGCCATCTACCTGTAACTATCTAAACTTTTTAAGTGATAGAGAAACAAATTGTTGGGCTCATGATATCAGTAAAAAAAATAATAAGGATGACCAGTCATTTACGTACCAGTTTTCTCATAGGTCCGGAAAATTCGATTTTTTAATGTAGTCTTTATAATTTTACTGTAATTTCAAAAGGAATTTTCTCTGCAGCGACACATTTTTCCTAGATGTAGTATTACATAAAGAACATTTTGATGTTTATAAGGAAGACAGACTAAAACAGACGTTTGTCTGCATTAAACTGAAATCTTATGTAATTATATTGATTCCAGATCGAATGAAACATTCGAAAGCAATTCAACAAAACTAAAAAACATAAAAGATGTATTGTTTTTTTTTATATGAAAAAACATTAAAGGTGTTATTTTAATTTGTAAACTGTTACCGTTTTTTCATCAAATATGACTTCAATAATACTTTTAAAAATACATTTCACATCTCCTGTGAGTGCTAAAAATAATTAACTCTGCTGAAATCCAAATTTTTAATTGCTAGGTTATGATTCTAATTTTTTTTTTTTTTTTTTTATGCTTAATGTAAAATGCTGTCTCTTAATCGGAAAGATATTGTAGATTTATTTTTAAATATGTTTTTGATTCCTACGTAATAATTCTAACATATTTTTTTTTATTTCTTACATACCTTTGTATTGCAAAAATATTAATCAAAGTTGGGTAACTGTATTGATACTTTGTATTGCACAAAAACGATTTATACTTGAATAAAATATTGCCTATAATCATTCAACTCATAATAATTGAGTTTAACTATGCAAAAGACCGAAATAATTCAGCCTCAAGTCGAATGATATAAGTATAAATGAAATCTACTGAGAGCATTCTTCATTTATATTTATATATATTAGGAGTGAAAACACCAAAATTAACTTTTAGTTTTTATTGCTGTTATATATATATATATATATATATATATATATATATATATATTAAAACTGATTGTATATTTTTGGATACACCAATATATATAGTACGAAATAGAATATAGTATTACGAAAAATTTTTCCTGGGAGGATGTGTGGGAGTGAAATAAAATCCAACGCTATATTCCTAAATCTTCAGTACAACACATAGATAGCAGAGCTTGTACAATAATAGTACAAACAAACACTCAGCACTTGCGCAGCTTAGTGACACAAATACAAGAACAAAACAGCCAAATAATTACAGTTATATCAGCAACGTTCAGCTCATCAGGTTTCTAGTTTTCACTAAGGACAATCTCCACTGTAATGCGCTGCATTTCCAGGACAGGCTCCGGCAATTTTTAGAAGATACACGTTGCTTCTCCACAAATTCACTCGGCACGCTCCATTTCACAACTTTCAATCGATTTCCCGATCGATCTCCTCAAAAGGGACTCGCAAGACAGACGCTGACAGTTTCACTAGACTCAGGCCAAGTCTCTGGCAGATTCATTCGGCCCCACTATCCTGGGCAGATAGATTCAATGGATTAACCGAATGGCCTATAAAGCAGATTTCACAGTCAAACTAATTCCCTCGACTGTAGCTCTTGGCGTATTCATACCTCTTCCAGCCAAGTATGACGTCGCTTGGAAAAATTCACGAAAAGTCTACAACTTTCTTCCCCATTGATATTTCGTCAAGGTTCCAGCACATTCGAAATCTTTTTTTTTGTCGCCAAAGTCGCCAAGTTTCTCGCCAAATAGCCAAAATGGTCGGCAAATCCTTTGCCAAAGCGAAGGGGTCATTACTTAAACTCTCTTTTTATTCTGATGACATCTCTGAAAATGCATCTTTCCATTCACAAGAGAACCGCTGCAGGGAAACGCCATCTCATATTCGTAACATAGGTAGGATGTTTTACACATTTACAATCTTTGTTTCATTTACTTGCAAGCAAAAATTTTCTTCATAAAATATACATTGTGTCAAAAAAATTTAAAAAAAAAAGTGTTGAAAAATAATTATCCTTAATCAGTAGTACTATGCTTACAAGATCGAGATCCTACGGACATTAAAAAATTATGAAAATGACAAAAAAAAAAAGGGTTTTCCAAATATGTCTTAGAAAAACTACTGGAAAAGGTTTTGAAAGGAACTAAGAATAATATTATGCATAATAACAAATAAATAACTTTTAAACGAGAACACATATTCTTCCTTTTTTTTTCCAACTAACTACAGAATACAGACAAAGACTATAAGATGAGAAAATGATCAGATAGAAGGGATTAAACACCTAGATTATATTCCTCATAACTACTTAAACGTATTGAAGAACCCTAAAAATAACTAAAAGTACAATAGAAAATAGTAGCAAATGTTCCAAAATATCAACCCAAAGTTATAGGAAGGAACTTCAGAATAATCAATGAATCAAAAAGAAAAACAGTAAACATTCAAAGGTTACATTTTTTTTATCCTAGTACCAGGCTCAGAATTATTATACTATCAGTGTAAGTTAGAATTGTTTGTGAGAAACCATTTAAGAGAATTGTATATCCTCAAAATCTAGGTTTTGTGTTTCGTAAAAGTTAAGAGACAACTTATTAATTTTTTAAAAAAGATAGAAAAAAAACTGTTAAATAATATCATTTTTACAACGGTTTTATGTATTTTACTTGGTGTGTGTCTATCTGTGTGTATCAGTGTGTCATCAAATTTTTGATCGTTAATTTAATCAATTTCCCATCAAGCTAGAGCTCTGAAACTTTGTGAATCGCTCTTACTCGCCTAACTCTGAAATATTTAGATATTTGCGACAAATTTTAACTTATTTTTGAATAATTTTTTAATAATGCAGTTTAGGCCTAACCATTTGGCGTGATTTCAAAAATTGCCAAACTTGGCGATTTTTTTTTTGGCTGAACGTTAAGTCCGCGAAGCGGACCAGGGTAGTAACATTTGGCAAAATACTGCCAAATAATTTTTTTTAATGAACTTTGCCACCATATGAAAACGTTGTTTTTAAAAACATTGGTTTTTATCTCGAATTATTATCTGCATGTATTGTAGGGAAAATAGTACACATTCATCCTACTGGAAAAAAAAAATCACTAATTGCTAAGTATTGAATTTCGTATTTATCAATCTCTTTCTAACAAACCAAATATTGAATTTTGTATTTACCAAACTATTTTGTATTTATCTAACAAATTAAATTTTTGCGAATTCTTATATTGTTGCTAACTATTATTCCGAACACTTTCTTTTTTGTTTTATACCATTATATTTTTTAATTTTACAAATTATTTACATTGTTATTGAAAAATATTTTAAACAATATTTTTAATGATTTACATCATATTATGATTCGAGTACAGTTAAATAAAAAGGTATTTATTCTTACTAAATTTAAAAATTCTTTATGTCCAGCTTTCGCAAAATATATTATACTGCTAATAGTGTTAATTTACTTATATATATATATATTATTTCATTTATTACAAAAATATCTCTAATTTCATATTTAAAATGAGATTTATAATTACAAAATATTGCTTCACTGTGCATATAATGCTTCTTTTAAATAATTTCTCCTGCCTCCTTTCTTTAAAATATAGTGAAACTTTATTAATTTATGGATATTAGTATGAATTTAAACAAATTATTCAGGAGTATATTATTTTTGAAACAATATTTTACGTACCAGGGATAGTCTTTTTCGTTAAACATTGAAAGTATTACAAAAGTTTCTGAGCCGAAAATTTATTTCAACAAATATTAATAACGTTGACAAAAGAACGCTTCTGAAATAAATTGCTTCTACATTGAGGAATATAAAAAAAATGAAGATAAATGTACACCAAAGGAATTCAGAAGTTCACCAGAAAGTGCTTTTATCTTTTAAAGTCAACCAAAAATAGATATACGGGATTATATTCTAATCCCAGAAGAGAAAGTTATTCATACTATTCTAAATTTCATAAAACAGAATTTATCATAACTTTTCTCATTAATATCTATTATTGCTTCTGTTTTATGTCAGACTAAAATATTTCCTTTTACTTCTTTTTATTGATTATGGGAGACTGGAACTGCTGCTTAAGTTACTTGTGAAAAAGATTTGGGATTTGATCCCACATGTGTATTTAATGTAATGAATTTTAACTGACAATAATAGCAGTCCTGAATATGCTCTTATCTATACTAAGTTAATTCATGCTATCATCTGTAAATTAATTATATCCGGATACAAATTTACTATAAATGATTGGAAACAAAAAAAAATAATTTTTAAATGAATTATTCCAAAATTTTCTATTTACTTCTATTAAAATTTTCTCTTCTTCCCACGCACACACATCACTTCCTTTACTTATACTTTTTTTATACAACTTCGTCATCATTAGCTTAGAGTTCACAGTTGTCCTTAGACAAAAAGGAGATCAGGTTGTATAACAACAATAATTTATTTACACTCCTTACTCACGAGTGCTATCTCGCTCACATCCCTGAATTGTACGGGACTAGACAGATCGCACAGAAACAAGATCACCTTAGTCTGTATTGGGAGGCAAGGGACCTCATGGACTGATTGTGGAAGACTGCCTTCTCTTCGCCCCTCGATCCTAGGGACTGTTTTTTCACATTTTTTTTACGGTTTTCTCAGTGTTCTTTGATGTTCGAGATCTCTGCATGAATTAAATTTAGAAAATTGCAAAAAATATTCTTTTCTTGATAGTATTTGCTTCTGTGGTGCCCGAGGTTTGGAAGTGCACTTACTTTACGCTAAATAATATTCATAGTGTAAAACACTCTACTTTTTCGAGAACTGAGCAGAAGAAAAAGAAATGTTAACACATGTTAAAAGGAAATTAGCAAAATCAATCTTTTTTTTTCTGCTCTGCATTGCGATTTTGCTGGTATATACTTCATTTTCGAAACTGATTTTTCACATTGATGAATATTGACTCGCAGTTTGGATTTAAAACAAACGCCGAGCCAGATTTCGCCAGCTAACCATAGTTTGCCGACCTCTGCTGTAGATGATAATATAATATAAAAATAAAAATGCTTAAAATAAACATTGGATTCTTATAACGCTTTTTTAAAAAATTCTTTTGAAAGCAGAATGTATTTCTTTTAGAACAATCTAAACACTTTTGACTAAATTCTAGCTGAAGAAAAATAATTCTTTCAAAAAAACTTTTTTGTTTCGAAAGAGAGGGATAACTGATTTAATATATTCATTCTAATATTAACAATATGTAAAAAAAAAAAAAAAAATCCCAAACTCGTGATCGTTTAATATGAAAATATTGCAGAACCTGGAATGAATGCATAAATTTCATAAAATAATAGAAAACTTTATTCATGAAGGCAAAAACTTTGAAAAAAAAGTTTTCTATTTTCACCTATCTTCCAAGAAATATTATTTTTATTTTGTTTTTATGAAGGCTTATTTGTGATTCTATGGTTTTCGAAATACATAAACTGATAAATATGCATGAATATAATTTTATTTTTATCTGTATTACTTTTTTTCATTTTTACGTAAACCATCTTAGTTTTTATACATATTTTGCGAATAATTTAAAATTAGATGAAACTTTAAGAATCAACATTTATTAGCTATGTGGCGCTAAAATATACAAATTATTAAAATGATCAATGTTTAAAAACTATAAATAGTATTATGAAATATATGGAGTTAGAATAAAATGAAATCTAATATCCGTGATTATGAGCAGTCTCTTTTATTTTCAGTGGTATATTCGAATATATATTGGGTTGTTTGGAAAGTAATTTCATTTTTTTTTTTTTTTTTTGTAGAAATGAAAGACAGTTTTCGTATAATAAACAAATACTTTATTAAATTATATATTGGCCGTTCTGGTCCAACACCTTTTGCCATCTTTCTGGTAGTAGCATAATTCCACGCTCATAAAATTTTTGGTCTTTGCTGGCAAAAAACTGATCGAGGTGGGTTTTGACCTTCTCATTTGAGGTGAAGGTTTTACCGTCTAAAAAATTTTGGAGTGACCGGAACAAATAATAATCCGATGGTGCCATGTCTGGAGAATATGGTGGGTGTGGCATTGTATCCCATTCAAGCTGTAAAAGCTTTTGGGGAGTGACCAAACTTGTGTGAGGTCTCGCGTTGTCTTGGTGAAACACTACACCTTTCCTGTTGATTAGTTCTGACCTTTTCTTATGAAGTGCATCATTCAAATTGTCCAGCTGATGACAGTAGACTTCCGAATTAATCGTTGTGTTATCCGGTAAAAGCTCAAAAAAACCGATTCCTTTAAAATCCCACCAAACAGACAGCATTACCTTTTTTTGGTGAATATCGGCTTTGGAAATGGTTTGATCCGGTTCATCGTTTTTGCTGCATGACCTCTTGCGTTTGACGTTGTTGTATACAACCCATTTTTCGTCCCCAGTGATGATGAGCTTCAAAAACGGATCATTTTCGTGACGTTTGAGAAGCAAATCGCAGACGTCAATGCGGCGACACAGATTTCTCTCTGTGAGAACATGGGGAACCCATACATCGATCTTCGAGGATAATCCCATTCCTTTCAAGTGGTCATAAACTGTTGAATTTGATAAATTTAACCTCAATCCGATCTCACATGTTGTTATTCGCCGGTTCGCATCAACTAATGCCTTTATCGCGTCTTTATCAGCTTCAACCGGCCTTCCCGAACGTGGTGCATCTTCGGCATCAAAATTGCCGGATCGAAATTTAGCGAACCAGTTATGGCACTGGCGTACTGTCAACATACCT
The DNA here is from genome assembly GCA_019974015.1 of Nephila pilipes. Classification (NCBI taxonomy): domain Eukaryota; kingdom Metazoa; phylum Arthropoda; class Arachnida; order Araneae; family Nephilidae; genus Nephila; species Nephila pilipes. Next base: position 10,654 of record BMAW01087747.1, read on the forward strand.
TCTCCATACACATCGGTCAATTTCTTTCTGGCTTGAACAGTATTTTTACCCTTTCTGTTGTAAAACAGTAAGATATGTCGAAAATGCTGCTTATCGCTCTCCATACTTAAAAGGGCACCAACCAAAAACTACTGCGTAGAATTAATTGGAATTTTTCACACACAAGCCTTGCTATATGAGCTTTCAAAGCATATAAAAATTATACGGCTTAAATGTAAAGTTGGGTGCAAAAAAATACAATTAAATTCTCTGTCGGGAAAAAACGAAATTACTTTCCGAATTACCCAGATAAGGCCAGAGATAATTGCGATTAAAATTGAATTTCAGAAACTTTGGATTCATTTGCGATATTATAGCTTTTCCAACTACGGGTAATTCAAAATGATTCTTCCGATTTCAAAATTCCATATTTTCAAAAATAAACGACTCAGAAAAATAAATAATACATGAATATGAAGGAAAAATTTGAAAGTTTTATGTTGTGAACAATGTGGCCCTTGTTTGTTCTTCGTAAAGTTTTTTCATGAAAGCTGTTTTTCAGCATTCATGGAACTACTTGCAGCTGGGTCAATCGCAGTGGACTAGAGGATGTTACACAGCTGGCCACCGAAGTCACCTGATATGTCCCCATGAGATTTCTTCCTAAAGGCGTTGTAAAAGGTAAAGTGTATGCACCAACATTCTTTTCAAATTTATATGAACTGAAACAATGGATTTCTGTTACTGTACAATCAATTATTACTGACACTATACAGCATGTTTGGCAGGAATTTACACATCGAATTCCCATTATGCATGTAACTAAAAGAAGTTATATCGAACATTTGTAAAAATACTTCCAAATTTTCCTTTTGTTTTCATATATATTACTTATCATTCTGAGTTGTTTATTTATGAAACTGTATCATTTTGAAATCGGATGACTCATTTTGAATAACCTTGTATTTATAACCACATTGAACTATCATACTGATAATCTACGGCTTCCGCCATTTCTCGTCACTTATTCCGATATGGCTATTACTCTATAAGCTCTACTATAACTGCCCTCACATAAAGTTAAAGAATAAGATCCAAAATTGAAACACTTTTTCGGATTGAAACGCGCCTGAACTATTTCACCGGTGCATTGTCTTGATGGAAAAATTTCGCGTACGGATTCCTTGTCAATTCCAACAGTCTCAGCAATCGCACGAATATTCAACCGAGGGTCAGATTGATCCAGGTTGCCGATTTTTCCGGTTTGTCATTAGTTTTTGAAGTGGGAGAACGACCCGGGAGTGAATAATTCATAATATCTTCTCGGTCATCTTAAAAACACTTTAAGCAATCAAAAACACGTTCATGCGATAGAAATCCATTGCCATGCACTTCATCAATAAATTATAGGTTTCAGTAGCGGTTTTATTAAGTGAAATTTCCCAACAAATCGTTGCTCACTTATCATTTTTCCTTCAAAACAACAACAAAAAAAAAAACTCTAATGCGAACGAAGGCTACTGGTATACGGATTTGTTTATAGAAACGAGAGGTACTGCATTCGAAAGAGAAGGCTTCAAACTAAACAACTGTCAGTCTCTGGAGTTTGGCGCATGCGTTCTTCTTCTGTAGCAGCGTAATTTATTATCCACTCCTCGTAAACACTATCGAAAATAAAACACCTCATTTTGTTATAAAGAATTATCATTCCTTATAGAGTTATTTTCTCCTCATAAACTTAAATTTTTTAACTAAATATATAAAATGTGTTATATTTGTAATTTATCGCTTGCATGACCTGCATTTTTTGCGAACACATTCTTAAGTGTGTCGATCTCCAAAATTAAGCTTGGAAAAAGTTCCGAAAATTATCGGCATACGCACAGAAATACACGGAATTGATTACGTTTCCCCTGACGGGATAATTGGTTTAATACCTTTTTCCTCCATGCTATCAATCGAACTATTAAAAGCTTCAACATTGAATAGAGCCAATTAGAGGGTTTGTCCCAAAAGTTATGAGAATAATTTTATTGTGAAGTTCTGGCACATTGCCAAAGAATATGGCTAGTGGCAGAAGGATAATGGAAGTTTCAGTGTTACTTGTCTGATTAGTCTGGAATCCGCAGTGGTCTTATAGAGAGTCACTGCGTGAACGCATCGTCACGCTCATGAAGCAGCAAAATACTTAACAGTGAAATACAATTAAGCTTTGCGTTTAAACTTGTCCAATGTGGTAGTGAAATTATGAAAATGCTAAAAGAATCTTACGGGGACGAATTTTTATCTTAATCCTCGGTCTACAAATGGTACCATGGAATGGCCAACAGAGTGAGGAAATCAAGCTGTGCGATGGACGGCCATCGACTTTGAAAACAGAAGATAGCATTGTTGAAGGCTGTGAGGAATATTTTCAATTCATACAAGTGGTGGAACTGTCTAAAACAGCCGTCCACAGCATCGTGACAGGAGAATTGAAAATTCATAAAATCTGTGCGAAATTAATGCCAAAAGCTTTTACCCCTGACCACAGAGACAAAGTGTGGCGATTTCGTGTCACCAGTGACGCAAACGTTTTGAAAAAAATCGTTAGCGGAGATGAGAGTTGAGTTTTTTGTGCCATCTTGAGACTAAACGACAGAGTGCGGAATGGCACACCTCAAACTTGCCTCAATCAAAGAAGAATTCGGAGTGTAAGCCTCGCGTGAAAACTCTCCTTCTCTTACTCTCCTCATTGTGTTCTTCAACTCTAAGGAGTGGGTACACAAGGAATTTGTTCCGTCAGGGTAGACAGTTAATCCCCAATTTTACAAAGAAGCTCTCAAACGTTTTAGGAAAAGAATGAACCTCATCTGCTCAGAGATCTCTGGGTCATCCACCATCACAATACTAGACCGCACACTGCATTAGTAGAGTCTGATTACCTGTCAGAAGTTAACATTC
>BMAW01087760.1:0-31237 GCA_019974015.1 Nephila pilipes
AGAGGATCCAAAATGTTAAATACAAAATTACGTTTGAAAGTGAACAATATTCCGAGAGTTGGTGGTTTTCTATTCATAAGTTTCTATTCTTAAATTCAGTATTCATATTAATAGGCACAACTACTAATTGCGTTGTGCTGTAGATGAGATTGCTCAAAGTAACATGAAAATTGATCTTTAAAATCTCCGCCATATCTTATGTATTATTCTTTTATGATGTTTCTTGTCCATAAGTTAAAACCACCAGGTCTATTAAGATTTAAAAAAAGAACACTATGCCTGTTCACGCTGTCTGTAGTCCACTCTAGTAAATATTCTCATCGTGTTATTTTATGTTTATCCGTCATAAAGCAAGTTTAATTGTATTAACAAAATATAAGAAAACAATTATTTGAAACGCAAATAATTATCAGTTTTGAAAATTCTCCAACAAAATTATAGCAGATTTAAGAAGCTGAATTTTAGTAGAGCTCAAGACTTCTACGTCTTCAGAGGCAAAATTATTATTTTCTTCTCTCCCATGAAATTCATCTTAAAGGAAACTTGGGTGATGTAGCCGGGATGCCTTAGCGATCCTTTTCTATTTTCAATTTTTATTCTTGACAAACAATTTTTATCTTTCCCTCCTTCTTTTCATAATGTCGAGATGACAGGTACTTCTTGTTTGGGTCAGTAGTTATTATTATATCTGGCTTTTGCGTAATTAAACTTCGTCATCTCTTTCTCCCAATCCCTCAAAGCAGAAGACAAACATAACTTGCAGCGCCGGAGTGAAGCGTAGAAAGGGAAAAAAAAAATCTTTTTCTCAACCTTCATCAAAATCAATAACACTTTTACTTGTCCAAATATTATTTCCTCTCAAAATGTTCATTGAAAAACAAGCAACGAAATTTTAATGGCACTCGGCGTGTCTTATTATAGTAACCCACTCGAAAGTAATATGTCTGTGTTTCAACATCGCATAAGCAAACACAAGAAATTTAGCTATCGTATGCAAGTAGCAGAATTTTAACTAAAAGATAAATATACAAAACAATTTCATGCTAATTTTTTTTTTCATTATTAAAATAACACCTAACAGAGCGGAAGATTTAAGTAAGGCAGCAGAAAAGAAAGAACAGCTGATTAAAAAAACATATGAATTTGCTTCTAAGTTCAATTTAAGAGTTCCGCTAGATTTAACATCCGCGTACTTTATTTGTCTTTTATTAACATGCTCATTTTTCTCGGGGTCTAGTTACCGTTTCCAGTTTTAGCTTATAATTTTCTTTATTCAACTTTCTCCCCTAATTCTTTTTCCAGTTTACAGATTTGTTACGGAAATATGCACCTATGTTTCAAATATCATTTAGCATGTTTCAGATGCGTTTAAAAAAATGCGAAATCAGTACATTTTGGATGCTAATAATGGTTTTTTAATTCAATAAGGCGAGTGAGTTAAGCGAGAGAATTAAAAAAAATATTTTGCTAAACTTAAATGAAGTATTTTCTAATAAGCATAAAATATTATTGAAACACTGTAATTAGTTGAATTTATTTACAAAAACTTTATTTTTTATCAGCGTCTGTAAAGCTCTCTTATTCTGCTTATTCTAGAAAAAATTTAAAATTAATTCTCTCTCTCTCTCTCTCTCTCTCTCTATATATATATATATATATATATATAATTACAATTAAGTATCCTGTCAACTATTGAAATGAATGATATTAAGCGTTTGTTCTAACATTAATAACACATTTTGAATACATGCTGAAATGAACAGACCCTTTTTTTCATAACAAGAATATTCATTAATTCCAGAAGAGGGCGTTACTTTCTAAAGACATAAGTAGGGCTTTGGCCACCGAGGCCGAAGCGAAACACCATATTTACTTCAGAACTTCATGAGTGTAAGAGCAAGAGATTTTGAGAGAATAAGAGAGAGAATTTCCTCTTGAATTTACTAATCACAATCAAGCATCCAGTCGACCGTAGTTGTTTATCAATGAAGAAGGAAGAACTCAATTTTTTATCAATGAAGAATGAGAGTCAAATTCAAGCTCAACTCGTGACTTTATTTGCTATTCATTATGAAGACGCTGCGCAAGATCGTCTGGCTGGGCCAAGGAAAAAGAAGTTCTTACATTTTTGAGCAATTTAACCGCAGTGTTTTCCGGACCTGCAACACGAAAAAAAGTGCTCTATTACGCTGTGTATCCCATTACATAATAGGGATTTTCCATTAGAGACGTCATAGAACAGGTGGTAAAGGATTAGGGATTCCAGAGAATGCTAATATGGACAAGGAGTCTAGTAGGGATTATTTTGTCAGATTTACTGTCGTGGGAAAAGTTATTAAACAAATTTTATAAGTACGTATTCCAATAAATAATAGGATAATTTGGAACGGGATCAGGAAATAAGAATGAGCTCTTTACTTTTGAATTAGCTGGGGGGAATGGGATAGAATAGAAAATTAAATTACTATTCAAATAAATTATTAAATTAAAGTTAAATCATTATATTGTATTTGTATTCAACTCCTTATGAATGCGAATGAATATGAGGTCACGCTTGAAACTCTAAGTTAAATACATATTGTTTCAATATTGCCAAATAATTTAATTGGGAAGAATCTACGAATAAAGAGATATATGGTGCAACTAGGAATAGTTGAATTATTATATTACATTAACGAATGACTGAATTTTAGAGAGAGATATATGATGGTGTTTTTGAAGTGAATAGAATTTATGTAATTCCTCACAACTTGGTAGATTTAATGATTACGGAATGTGACTAACATTTACTATGTTAAAACCAAATGATTTCTAGATTTTTAGCAAGTGCATTTTTGAAATATTTTGAAATATATCAATACTTGTATGTAACTCCATTTTTTGATTAATGTATTGATATGAAGGCAAAACATTTAATAAGTGAACATTCAAAATAATGTTTATATTTAATAATATCAAACTTTTTAAAGTCATTGGATTTTATAAAAGGAATGTAACTTAACTCTTGAATCTATGAGAAAGCATTAGCTTTCAGTTTTTTGTTTGAAATTTGAGTAATATAGAATCATTTTTTTTTTCTATTTTCTTGAGAAAATTCTTTTAATTACGTATTTAATGATTTAAGTGAATGTTGTTCTTTACAAATATGCGACATGCAATACATATACATACCTCAAAGGATTTGGAATAGTTCATGTTGCATTAGGAAAGAATGTAGTAGCACTTAAATTTAGATAATATTTTGAAGCATCAGTTGTTCCCCCACCACTCATTTTCAATAAATAATTCCAACAAAGATTTTAGCAAGTTTTAAATTACACTGATGAATTTGAATTCATTCAAACAATAAGCTACCATTCTAAAATAATTTCATCTATTTAATCGGTTTTAATACATTTAGTACAATTTCTTACTTTTTATAATTACTAGCTGCCAACTATCTAACAACGATCAACATATTACTTGCATTCTTCAAACAACGGCGAAGGAAATTTCATTAATAAACTTACTGTTATAAAACCACGCATTTTTTTAAGTTATCCGTACTCCTTCGGAGAAAGGTTTTTGAAATACACTGATATTTGTTATCAAAATATTTTTAATGTTAAAATATAACGTAAAACTATGAAAAACATATTTAATAATGCTTTTAATTCAAAAAATAATTTTGGAGCGGAAAACGGTGAAAATAATACATAAATTGATTATCAGAATAACGCTCATAACTCAAAAGTAAACAAAAACATCATTTTTCTGTAAACTGTATCTTATTCATCATAACATAGTTTAGGGCTGGTACTAATTTCATAATGAAAATCATATTACTACAATTTTTATTGAGTTCCGAGTTAAATAACAATGAAAAATCAAAAAATAAAAATACTCGATTTACACATTTGTTACTAAAATCACATCAATTTTACAACCATGAAAGTAGTAGAGGTTCTTAAGAACTATATAAGGAAGATACTTGCAAAATTTAAACTAATTTAGTTCATATTTTTTTCTGATAGCTATGGGGCCATATATGAATTTGTCGAGAAAACTCATTCTGAGAAAAATCAAAAACAAACTTTCAAATGCAATTAAAAATTAGCTACGGAATAAAATTCAAATCCCTGTACCTTAAGTTCTAAATAAGTTATAAGCAAAATTCAAACGCTGTTAAGAAGAACAAAGCTTAAATTTTAAACTGGCATTAAAATTAGAAAATGGAAAATTTTGACAAAAATGTCGTTTATAGGTGTACAGATATCTTAAATTAAAAACCATTTTATTTCGATATTCACATATTAATATTTAGACTAATTATCAATCGAGTATTTTAAGGTTTGTTATTTATAAAATACATTTCGAGAATTATTTTTTACCAGTTCTAATATACACATTATTTAATCAAAACCATATTCATGATTCGTACATGAGATGCAAGACGAGTCACTGTTAGCAATCCCTATTTACAATCCACATTTATATGTAATGGGAAGACTAGAGTTGTCAGCCTGAGTCACCAAAGACTCGTCAGGACGTAACACAATCCCATCATTATTATTCCGGACAGTATACACACAGTACGTTCATCCATGATCATTGGATCGCATATCGGTCACTGGAGCTTATTTCCTTTGCGTAGGTGGTCACCGAAGCATGGTTCAGGGGGTCACTCTCCGTGTTGAGGAGGATGAAGGTTATCAGAGGGAATAACACTAATGTTCTTTCAGGTTCGGAGAACTTCGCTTCTGTGGACTAGAAAGTGTCACGTGTTCTTACAGAGAGCTATTTCATTCTGAAAGAGGGGTGTAGGATTTTGTGAAAATAATAAATTTTCAAAAGATAGATTTGTTATGATGCCGCATCTGAATCATTTGTTGACGTGTAATTCACTTGCATTATTTGTGAATAAAAAAGACAACTTTTATTTATTGCAAAAAATTTACATGCATGTGATGTGTGGTTCTTGAAAAGAGAAATTAAGGTAAACTTTATATACAGATTATGTGATTTTCTAAATATATTATGCATCCTAAATTGAATATACACCCTTTTTGCCGTACATTAATGCTTACAAATGTAGCATTTTTAGGTAGTAACTAATAGCTCATATGATAAAAGTGAGGAGAAATAATTCCTTAACCTGCTTGTTATTCTGATGCTCACAAATATTTATTTAAAATTGAAAAATTTTACTGTTGTAGTTCTTATTTAAAAATATACGTTGTCGGATAATATAGAATTGAAGTAATTTTTTGTTCGATAAAGGTATTTATTTCTACAAAATTAGTAACATTTTGATAAAATTTTTGTTCTTAAGCAACTAATATTAATTTATTTCTATTGCATAGATTTAGATACATAAAGTATTTTATTAAAATAAAATGTTACGTTTTTTTTTTTTTTTTTTTTTTTTTTTTTGAAAAGAGAAGTTTTTTATTTTTTGCTGAATGGAAACACTTTTCTTGTCTAAATGGAAATATATCTATATATATATTTTAAATATGATTTCAGTGTGTTTTAAGGAAAACAGGTTCATTTATACAATTTCCCGATGATCATGAATAAATTGTTTTATCACATTAAATTAAATTGTTAATTTATTTTTATAAATATTAAAATTAGATTAAATTTAAGTATCTGTGGAAAATTATCTTCTGAACAATATACATCATATAGGAAGTGCAAAAAGAAGAGCAAGTTTTTCTTGAAAATATTAAGTGCATAAAATGGCCTGGGTATTCAATGAACTCGAGTTTCATTGAACATGCTTGGGATGCTTTAAGAGATATGTTTCATTTAGAATTCACTCTCCTGATCTGTGCAAGAACTCAAAATCGCCTCGGCAAGAAAACTGATAACATCAGCATCTCAATCTCATCAACATATCGACAGCAACTGATGCACATTTTATTCGAGAGCATGCACAATGAATGTCATATAGGATTTAAATGGGGGATGAAGTCACGCTTTTTAAAGAGATACATAACGGTCTTAATTTAGCCTGAAAAATTAGTACCTTTTGAAATTGCTCTAAGAAAGAAATTTATTTTTTATCATCGCGTTTCATGGACGGAAATTAGTTACTGCACATTAGATATGCTATATGTATTTTTATTAAATGTATACATATTTCATTTCTTCACTCATTGTCAGTTATTAAATGTTCCAAAAATTATGCATGTTTCTTATATATAATATGTTTGCATTTATTTCATACAAGCGCGTAGTGGACGAACGATTATAACTGAATTAATACAAAAGGAAACTATTGGGTTGGAGGGAAAGTTCTGTCGTATTTTAAATACGCAGGTGATATTTCTTGTAAATAAAAAAAACGTCCGGTTAGTGAGTCATTCGGATTTTTTTTTTTGTTCTTTTAGCTACTGTATAATATAAAAGGAGTCCTTTTTTACCATTCATCATTTACTTGTGATATTTAAAGTGAAAAACATGTCAGTTGTAAAGGGCATTTACGAGACTGCATTTTATATGAATTCGAAAAAGGAAGCAAATCATCGGTTGCATGTAAAAATTTATGTGCGGTATTTAGAAAAGATATTTTAAATGTTCATACTTGTCAAAGATGGTTCAGCAAATTTCGTTCCGGGGATCTAAGCATCCAAGAAAGTGATCGATCTGGACGACCATCCAAGATCGATAATGATTTTTTGTGATCCATGTTGGAAAATAATCCACATTTAATAAGTCGAGAACTTGCAGAAGAGTTTGGCATTCATTATACAACTGTTGGAGATCACATTAAATCTCTTGGCTTTGTGTTAATGCAAAATGTTTGGGTTCCACATGAATTAACGGTAAAGAATTTGTCTGATCGTATAAGAATGTGTTCATCACATCTGATTAGACACAATGTGGAGCCGTTTTTGGACAAGCTGGTTAATGGAGATGAAAAGTGGATTCTTTACGAGAATATTAAGAGAAAAAATTCTTACTGCAAACCAGGAACATCATCAGCAACAGTTCCAAAACCAAGTATCCATCAATGAAAAGTACTGTTTTGTTTGTGGTGGGACAGGAAAGGTCCACTGTACTACGAGTTGCTGAAACCAGGAAAAACCATTAACGCGGATCTGTACTGCAATCAGCTGGATAAATTGAATGCAGCTATCAAAGAAAAAATGCCAGCATGAGTGTCCAAAAAAGGAATAGTGTTCCACCACGATAATGCTCGACCGCATACTGCATTGGTGACACAACAAAAACTGAATGCGTTAGAATGGGAAGTCCTTAGTCACCCACCGTATTCACCTGACATTGCACTATCTGATTATTACCTGTTCAGATCTCTGCAAAAATATCTAACGGGAAAAAAAAATTCAAGTCTTTTGAAAGTGTTTCTAAGGCAGTTGCTGACTATTTTAACTCCAAGGACGAGAACTTCTACAAAACAGGAATTCACAGGTTACCTGAAAGATGGCAATAGGTTGTAACGAACAACGGATCATATATGATTGATTAATATTAAACACATATTTTTATAAATGAATTCAAATATTTTCTTTAAAATACGACAGAACTTTCCCTCCAACCCAATATATTAAATAACTATCATCATATATAATTGTTACAGAATTCATGGAATAAGACATATATACATAAGTAATAAAAATGGATAACATTGGCGTTGTAAATTAATGACATGAATGAGAATAAAATATTAAACACATTTCGAAATTCAACATTTACTTTAGATTATTCCTTTCAAATTCAGCGCCAGTAATTTACAAGCTTGTTATACAGTATCATTTAAAAAAATTATGAAGTATTTAAAAATGCCAAAACTACAAAATAAGTCATAATGTTTTAGGGAGCTGGTATAAGTGTTTTAAGAAAATCTATTCTCAAAATAACTTTTTGATCTAAATCACCACTCCGATCATTCTATTGTTAAAGGACTTAAGTAATCAATGAACTGTCGGTTAAACATTGTTGTAATGTATTAGTAATAAGGAGATTTTACTGAGTCTCATTCTTACTCAAATATTATAATTGAGAATTCTACTTAGTTATGTGAATTACAGCAGAAGTGGTTCCGTTTCTAAAATACTTACACTGTCAGAATCCGAGCCAAGTAAACACTTTTAGGATATTACGTTACTCTTGTTCGCATCCATGTAGTGGGTCAGCAATCACGCTGATTCGTCTATTTTGTATTATCTCTCCTCTAATCTCGAAATCTTATTCACTGTACTTCATAATTGGTAACAGTAATTTACGTAAGTCACAGGTGGCCGCGGTAGCCTAGTGGTCATGGTTTCGGATTCGTAGTCGGCGGTTTTCGTTCAGTCGCGGGATCGATCCTTGGCCGCCAAAGACCCGCCGTGTAGCCGAGGTCGATGCACGTTAAATCTGTCGGGGTCTAAAGTCCTCACGTTGGCATAGCCTCCTTCTTGTCAACCTTTTTTTTTTCAACTTCACTTCTAGACCACAATTTAATCTTGTTTGGCGCAGCATAGCCATATCTGGCTCTTGCGCCAATAAACTTTACATTCACTCACTCACTCCCATTGGCGTGGTGTGGATATTAGGAGAGAGGGTGCCAGCTCAGGTGTCGTCCTTGCCACTTGACCGTGGTTCAAAATTACTAGGTCCGTCGCCAATAGCCCTCGTGTTGCTTCTAGCGGGACGTTAATAAAAATCTAAATTACATAAGTCCCGGTTCCTTCCCAATGCGATGCTCTCATTTCTAATAACGTAGAAAATGTAGCCTCTGATTTTGGTTACGGGATATAAGCATGGTAACAGGTTACGGTTGTTTTTCACAAGTGAAATAAGTAAATATTGAAATATAAAAACGAAAATTATTACGAGGATTACTTTCGAAACATGCATCAACGAATAATAATAGTAGAAACAATATTTCAAATGAAACATGATGCAACCAAGCATAATTATTATCTCCTGAATGTGGTCGAGTGAGGCTTGATATAGTTAGTACGTTATTCAAGGGCTTAAGGGGTTGAAAAATGTAATATAATGGTAGTATCTTAATTATTTTAATAATTGATGTCTTCTAACATAATTTTTTTCAATTTTTCTAGTTATTGTTTTTATATTAGCTTAGGTGGATTTCGAAAAAAGAAACTAAACATATAAAGAATTTTAGTAAGGATCTGTGATTGATTTGAAAACTAATTCAAATCAATAAACATGACATCTAAGGCAGTGTATAACTTTTCAAAGTTTTGCATTTCATTGTGTGTGAAATTTGAATTTCTATTTGATTTAAATGTACGATAGGTGTTTAGTGGAATTGTATTTTAGGGTTGAAGTTATTTTAACTTTAGAAAGAGCTTACATATTACTTAAATTATTTCTTCCCTACTAATGGATCTTTTAATACATCTAAAAATTCTTAGGAAACTTTCGTGCATTCTAGATAAGGAATTTTTAAAGAAAATTTTTCATTGAAGGTAGTCATATGAATTTGTTCATAAAATTGCATTTTTTGTCAAGTCTCATAGCTTACAGTTTTGAAATATTTTGGATATTCCCGGGAATACGAGTATGTGTATTTCAGATGAAGAAACATAACACTATATGTTTGTAATATTCAGTAGCTAAGCAATTCTAAGAATCCAATTCATAAGTATATTATGGCTTATCGAAATGTATATAGCCCATTTTATATCCTCAAAAATAAGATATAATTAAATAAAGAATAAAATGACGTTACTCGTTTACATTTTAGTTAAAAGTGAGTTTCTCTCCATAACTGCAATAAATAAGGCATGGTTTTTAATTACGGTAAAGTTATTATTTTGAATATATATTTTTCAGAGCACAACATTCTCAAACTTATTAAAAAAAAGCATTTTTCTAAAAATAAACTTAATTTAATTCTGCATAATAAAGTCTCCCTTGAAATATAAGTAACCGGAATAGATTTAAAATAATATTTATCCTTTTTAATTTCTTCTCAGTTTCATATTTCATTCCTAGATTGCGAGTTTTCCATTGGTAGTTTATTGAATGAAAATCATGTACAAAAATTATTTAATATATTTGTCTATTTTTATCCATTACATAACATATTCGTTTAACTTCATATTCATTCATGTTCCTCTAAGAAGTATTAAATCCAACACTAAAGTCATGAGTTGAAGACTTATGCAGCAAATGGACTATGAAAAATCCCTATAATGAGAGCAGTAACCATTACATTCAAGACAATAAATTTGAATAGTTAACTAAATACTAGTAACATATCAGCAATGCAATATTAAACTTAATTGGATTTTACGAAATACATTGTGAAATTCAGTGTAGTTTAAAAATATATTAAAAAATTATAAGACTTGTGAAAATATTATGCTTAAGAACAAAATTGTCGTATAATTTTCAATTTTTTGAATAGTAATACATTAAAAACTATTCAGCTCTGAAGTCTATTATTTAATCAAGTACCCACACACATATACTTAAAAATATACAATACTTTACACTGATAATAAAATAAAAAAAAAGATTTTTATCTATATATTTATTTTTAGGAGAAATTTCCAAGTAATAGACAATACAAATAAATTTAAGACATTGGTTTGACGTATTATTTTAACAATGAAAACTCCTAGTATTACGTTATTAGAAATAAATTACAAATAATATTCATTATTTTATGTGTTAAATTTAAACAATGAAATAATACAATTAACTAAAAAAGGAGTATTATGAGACATGGCCATCGAATTATTTTAAAAACATGCAAACAATTTTAAGTATTCAAATAAACCTACTGTAAACGGAAGAAATATTGTAAATTAGTTATTGCGCGCGATAATAAATGAAAAAAATTGTAAATATATTAATTCATTCTGGACAATTTAATTTGTGCTTAATGCTTCAGAATTTGCAGTTCTCCTCCATTTTCAATTTGAAGAGCTTTAATTTATCACCGAAAGATGGCAGCAGGGATCTGAAAAATATTTTTAAAGAATGTAAGATTGCTTAATTTGTCTCAATAAATATGACTTATTTTTTTTTTAATATGAATTAAGGAATGTAATAGTTGTCAAAAACATTTTAAAATTATCTTGATTAAGAACTTGACTCTTTTATAGTGTTTTGTTTCATTAATATATTGTTTTATTTGGAGAAATAACAATCAAACTATTTCTAAAAATTATTACACAAACGCTCCAACATGCTTTCATTTAAAAATAATTTTTGCTCAAAAAAAAATTATTATTTTTGCCTTTTAAGACATATTGTCTCATTCCAAAAAGTGAGGGAATTTTTTATTTTAAAAATGAAAAAGAAATTCACTTATCTTTAGTATTTTATATTTTCATCAAACGTAACATATAATAAACACATAACTGTAACAATAATACAAGATGATCGGTTTTTAATTTTTGTAAGACGTCAAAATCAAATGTATACCAAATAAACCTTCCAAATAATATACCAAAAATTGAAAATCAATTCCATTATCATTTTATTCAACTACAGAATATTTGAAGGATTTGACAACATAAAATTAAAACATGTATAATAAAAGTAAGTTTCTTTTTTACAGCAAATGCAAATATTTCTAGATTCTATATATAGTAAACAAATGTTTCCCTTAATCCCCTTAAAATTATATACATACATATATAAGAGTCACAATTTGTTGCATTTCTTTACAAATAAAAGCATATAAAATTCACAAAATAAATACAATTGTATACTTCCAAAATAAGGTGAGGGGGGGTACAGATACTTTTACAACTTCCTTCAGTCTCAAAGAAAAAATGTTATAACTCCATTACAGAACAAAAATATCATTTTAGGATGTATAAGTTTGTATGCGTTTTCTTTTTTATATATTGTCTGAATACGGAGAAGATATGATACGTTGTGCGTTACAAGAAAATGTAGGAATTCATATAAAGAGATTTAAAGCATTTTGTTATTAATTCTTTATTTTCATACATTTAAATTCATTGAAAGTTGTTAGAATATAATAAATACTATAGTTTGTATCAAACGATTATTAATCTCATTAGATTTATTTACAAATGTAATTTTAAAATGAGAAAAAAAAAACATTCAATTGTAATATTGATTAAAACATTTCGCTAGAAATGTGAATATAAATATCTTTCTTGATTGTTATAAAATATTTTTTTGTGTTTACATTCTTTTTCTTATCAACAGTACATTCATTTTAAATTGGAATAGTAAGTAATATGTTCATGAATTAATCCAAATTTTGCTTGTAAATTTCTTAAATGCATAAACAAAGAAAAATTAAATTTAAAAAATAATTAAGAAATTTTAAAAAACGTTATTTTTGATCATTCAGTACGAAATAACATTAAAACTAACTTAGCCTTATTATAAGATAATTATGTATGTATGTATATATATATATATATATATATCCAAACAATAACATTCATTTTTTAAATTTACTCTCTATCCTATACAGATCTACACTTTTTCTTAAAAATTATTTTACACATTTTTGTTTAAAATCATAATGTGTTCTACTGTAAAACCTCTCAAAAGCTTCTTTTCCCCATGTAACAAAGCTATAATGATGCTGAAATTTACTTATGAAAATTGGAAATAAATGGTTATAAAATAATTATAAGTTTTAAGGAAGTGGTATGATAATAGTTTTTTTGTAGTTTGTGATCATATGAACTTAGTATCCATTAAATGTTCGAGTATTGTTTTGGGAAGAGAGATGAGAAAGTATTGAAAGTGTTATGACGTTAAAATTTGTTCTTTCTTTTTTTTTTTTCTTTATGTAAGGAATATAGAAAATTCCTAGAAGTGCTTTCAATTTGGAAATGAAAATGGAACATTCCAAGGAATTTAGAGATACTTTTACTCAGGTCTGTTATTTTTATTAGAATTTTAAAAAAATATTCTGAATACAGGACTATTTGAGATCGAGCAACAACGGATGGCAGATTTTCAAAACGTCATTTAAAATGTAGCGTTTATGAAAGCACATTTAATTGTTATGTTCCTTTAATGGAACTTGACATATGCTCAAAATTAAGAGTTACGTCGTCAATCGACTTCACATTGCATTTAGTTCGAGGTTAATAAAACCAACCAATCTACCTTTAGTGAAAAACTGTAAGATAATATATTAGGTCTGGCATAATGTTTTGTCCGTTTTTTACGTTACAGAAAATAATATATACTTCAAAGGTTTATAATAATATTTGTTGCACAATATAATTTCCGTCATTAATTGAGACATCTCCCCAGCGTAATGGTAATCCATTAATAACATTTTTGAAAAATGCTTTATCTTTAGAGACGAAGAAATAACGCATTGCTTCATTGACGGCTATTTAAATTTTGATTTTTCTTTTCACAATTTATTTTAGAGATAGAAATAGGTGATAATGGGAAGGTGCCAGTACAGGAGAGTGTGGTGGATGCGGTAGAATTTCCAAGCCTAGATCTACGATTTTCAATCCAATCGTCAAAGCATCGTACAATCTAGCATTATCATTATGTAGTATATGCTTCCAGTTGAACATCATCAGCCTCTTTTTTGACAAAATCATCCATTTCCTGACAGTATTTCACCATAATGAGCTTTTTGTTATCACGTGCTCGCATTGTACTTGTCGTCCTATGTTCCATCATAAATGTGACATCTTCGTATTCTGGCTTGCGTTCTGTTTAACAGAAGACCAGTTTTCCAGAATTACAGTATGTTTTTTTCTTACGAAGTATGCATTGGTTATCTACCTTCCTCATCAATTATAATCCTGCTAAAGCAAGGTTATTACTGGTTACAAGCAACCAAAAATATCCATATGAAAACTCGATGAAGCTACTGTTTCTTACGTTTTCATTCAGCACCTATCTAGAATTTCGACATATCAATAATATTAACGACTGAAACTGTTTTGTGAAGTAAAAATTATTAAATGTGAGGAAAAGCTTTATTTTTTCTCACTTCAGAAACAGGAGAGAAATTTCTAGGACACCTGATATATATAAGTAATGATTTAACTTTAATAAATTCTCTTAATAATAATTTAATTTTCTATTCTCTCTCATTCTCCTTAATTCGGAAGTAATGAATTCATTCTTATTTCCTAATCCAATTCCAAATTATCCTTTTATTTACTAGATCATGAGCTCTGGAAATTTGTTTAATCCCTTTTCCCCATGATCATAAATCTACCAAAATAATCCCTAGTAGGCTCCTTGTCTATTTTGAAATACCCCCAGAATTCCTACTTCTGAACCACATGTTCTATGACTTTTATTGGAAAAAATTCCTGCTATATATCTGAAAACACAGCAAAACGCTTTCTCTTGCTTTTACACTCTTGCTCTCATAATCTTTATCCAACGGCAGAGTTGTAATTACAGCTGTGTAGATATGGTCTCCTCTCTCTCTCTCTCTCTCTCCGATACAATAAAATAAATTATACATGAAATTGATTTCCACGGTTTTTATAAACTCAATTAAAATATTTAAAAGAAAGAAATAACTTTAACACACACATTATATATATATATATATATATATGTATAATATGCATTTTAAGAAACTTCCAAAAACTCCCGAGGTGTGACAATAAACAAAAAGCACGCAAATTCTATCGTGTCCTTATAA
This sequence comes from Nephila pilipes, assembly GCA_019974015.1. Lineage (NCBI taxonomy): Eukaryota > Metazoa > Arthropoda > Arachnida > Araneae > Nephilidae > Nephila > Nephila pilipes. Next base: position 14,600 of record BMAW01087760.1, read on the forward strand.
AACGTTTTGTTTTAAATGTATGTAAATAGTCGTACAAAATTTCTTTTTTGTTTCGAAGCGTTTGTTTCGTCTTTCGAGAAATTGGACTAAATGTGAATTATGTTTGCGTATAATATTTAACTAATGTAACTTATACAAATAAATAAAATACTATTTCATCCAGTTTAAATTAACTTACTTTTGTTTTATTAGTTCATTTTCTACCTTACACTTTTCTTTTTCTAATTTTACGAATTGTGTTCCTTAAGTAAATATATTATACACTAGCCTAAATATAATGCGAGACCAAAATGTTTCATAAAGAATATTCAAAAAATTGATGAGGTTATTTCGATCTATTAATTTTACATAAAATAATTCAGAGAAAATGTATTTTTGTCAGAAAGACACTTCTTTTAAATAATTAATAAAACTGTTTAAGTAATGTAAGGAAGTAAATTAATTAACATAAACGTTACAACACTCCATTATCTAGACCTTGAAATTATCGCGAGTCATTATTTTTATTTTCGCGGTCAAAGGTAAATAATAAAATATCGCATCATATTCGATCTATTATACAGTAAATAGTACATTTTCACCGAAAGGAATCAATATGTATGGAATTTAAAAACAATATATTTCAGACATTTAGCCCTTTAACTGAAATATATCTTTTTTTTTTGTTGGAAAACATTTTTATTCAAAATGTTTATGCTGATTATACAAATTAAGCTATTAAAAACACTAGTTTCAAGTATAAATATTTTATTATATCGTTAAATACCACACCTCAAACGGCAAAAAACTATCCCAAAATAATATCACTTGATTTTCAAAATTATCCACCTAAAAATATAATGTAACGGCTTCACTGTAAACTGTTTCTCTTTCAATGTATCAAATTTCTTTTCTTATACCTTAAATTTCGAATGCGATGATTAAATAATGTAGTTAATTGCAAATTGAAAGAGTTACTTTAATGAAAGTCACCACTTAAACTGACCTTTCTTATAATTGATAGTTTTCCATTACTTGTAAGAAAACGATATCCTATTTAATGGAGATTAATTAGAATTCTCTTACGTGGTAAAAAAAAAAAAGTATCTTTGGGATGAAATAATTATTTATTAGAGTCTTTTTGGATATACCTTATTCTAGGAAGATGATGTTCCGACAAGGATCCTGTTCAGAGGCACGTTCGATTTCTTTTAAAAAGGACAAATTTGCCCTTGCTTTTTAGTGATTGTCATCTTTGGAAGAAAATCGTCATTTGTGTCTTACAGCGGATGAGACAGTGTAATAAACGTTACAAATTTATTCAATACTTGGCAAATAGGCTTAATAAATTTGGACTAAAATTCTAGGCTGACTGGATTTCTAAACGAAATATTTCTTGAATGCATTTTTATATCTAAGAATGGATGTAGAGAGAAGGAAAGAAGTGCTAAACTTGGGGAATATATCGTTATTATACTAATGGAATTTTTAAGTAAAGAAATATCACAATAGCCAACATGTTTGCCGTACAGAAGCCACCAGGAATTTCTTTCTTTACTTTAGTACGAGAATTGTAAACGAAAAGCACACTAATAATATTTTTCTTCCCATAAGGATGTCTTTCATAAGCACAGGTTACGTGAACCGAAATACCCTGGCGATCCTTCCCTATTTTTGATCCACCTTCTTGTCAATCATTTTTAAATTTCTATCTTCCTTTTTTCATTTTCTAGTTCACAGTTACATCTTAGTTTTGCGCAGCATAACAACATTAGATTTGTGGTATACAAATTCGTAACTCATTTTATATCATAGAAACTTGTAGACTCTTTGTCAGGAAAAGGAACATTTGTTTGTACTCTGAGCCAAAATTGAAGAGAGCTACCTCTGTTATGTAAAGTACAACTAACAAAATAATTTTTATCTTAAGTTTTAATGAATCACCAAAACCTTAAACTGTTTTCTAGCATAAACTACAAAATACCTGTGTATTAAGCATTATACATGAAAGCGTTTAGATTGCAATTTTTTTTAAAAAAACACATTCTTAGAAATGGTAAGTTTTAACAACTTCACTGTGGCGTATATGTAGTCAATCGAATGAGCCGATTGTATGCTATGTGATTGGTTTCAAGACGCCTTTTTACATGTTTTCACAATGTTCTATATATCGCAACTATAAGTTCCTGGATTTTATTCAACTCATTTAAATCTTCGAAAATCTTTGAATATTCTTTATTTGAATCATATTAACGATTTCAGATTGTTGCATTGTTTACAAAATACACCACTCGCTTTTTTCCCTAACTCTTTTAAAATCACGAGTAATAAGCATTGCCTGTGCTCGTGATACTAAAACAATATAAAAAATGTGCTCCTCATGTGTTAAGCCCATTGATGGAACGAATTTGAAGATTAGCTCACTAAACATTGTTGCGAGTTGAGAAACAAGTGCTCAATAAGAATATACAGTGAGAAATACAATGAGACACAAGCGCTCAATAATAATATAACGTTCATTTTTTCTAAAAATAAAATAAATTTACTTTATATAGAATACAACGTTTTACTATTAAGACGTTGAATGCGCCTTAAATTATTTAAAATAAACTATTATAATTTTTATAATAATATTTGTGTGTGTTGAAAATCAGACATTTAAGCTTCATTTCTTATTGCAATCAAAATGACTTCTAATGGTCATTCTAGGTAGTTAAATGTATTGGCTGTTCCAGTATTAATTTTAATAACAATGCCAGTTTATTACACAGTTATTGTTCTAATGTGCACTACAGGTCATCCAAAAGGCTACACCATGGTGAAACATTTAAACCGCTTGAAATTGTCAACGTACGAATATCGTGAGGGGTCTGAAGAATATTAATATTCCTGAGCAGACGTACATCATGGGCGCTCGTGATATCATCACTAAGCACTGTGGAAAAGAAAGATAAAATACAGTTTGGATGTACTGTTATTAATGTTCGTGCGATAGCCTTGCTTGAGCAGCTATAGTATGCATGAAAGGAGAATATTCCCGTAATTCGAGCACGTTTCTGAATTCGAAAGATGAAGAATTGATGATTACAGAGAAATATATTATCCTCCCGAGAAATTAATCGGGACTTAAACAAGAGAGAGAGACTACTTGAGACTCAACCAAGTAATCGAGTAGAGGATCCGTTATGGATGGATTCAGGAGAGAACGACTGATCAACGGCACCACAATGTATGCATTGCGGTATAACGACTAGCTTAAGCTACATCTCTGAAATCTTGGAGCTTTCTGTCATTCCTTGCATTCAGAGCTTTTCTGCGACAACATTTTAACTGGACAATATGCGCAATCGTAAGTGGCATTCTATGTTCAAGTTCCGACACCCACAAGATTGCATTATTCCTTGAAATTACTTAATAGAAATGTCTGGCGGATGGTTAAAAATAACTGTACGAATCTTCAATTGGTGTCTAGTAATTACTGACCAATTTTATAAAACTGAAAATTTTCGGTATAATTAAATATTGATTCAATTTCGTCTCAAGATTTGATTAAATTTAACATTCGGTAACAGCTTAGAGAATATATATTCATATTTTTTTCCTCCTTTACCAGACTACGTTATCTTTCTAGATGGCTAATGCGATCCAAAGCTATGTTTATTGAGAGCTCTGATATTATGTATCATTTGTATATACTATGAAAGTAAAAATATATGCCTAAATTTTTCTCATCAAAATTTATAGAAATATATATCGTTAGTTTTCTTAAAGTTTGTCTGAAGTATGCTATGTCAAGTTCCTCTGTAAATGTTTCTTAAAATTTCCATTTTAAATGTGAAAAATATCAGATAATCCTAAAGTAAAAAACTATTTTTTATTTTATTAATTTCTATGATAAGAAAGGATATAGAACAATTAGTTGAGAAAAATAGCATCATTTTTGTACTAAAACCTTGTGGTTTTAAACACATTTATCTAATTTCTGCAATTAAATTTGATGTATAGATTTTCTACAAAGATGAATATTGGGAAAAATATTCCACATTATTTTTCAGTATAAATTTTCATTCATACTTAAAGTCATAAAAAACATTCAGAAATTTAATAATATTTTTTGTAATTTAGCTAGTATTTTAATGCATCAAAATTTCAATAACAAATCAACTAAAACGTGTACAATATTTTTATGATCCTTATTACTCACAAACAAATAAATGAAAGAACCGTAATGTCCCCAGAAATATTATTTGTACGCATATTCAATACTTTTATTTAAATGTCACTTGAATGGAAAAGAAACAAGCCGGAAACGTTAAAAGAACGATGGATATAATCTTTTTCAGGTGTAGAATTTCAGAATTTTTCGATAATAGTTACACAAAGTATCGACAGTTTAAAGGGAAAGAAAAATCGCTTTTGTCACAGGTATCAATAATATATTCTCTGGTGAACTGAAATCATTTACGGGAGGAGAAACTTCTAAATCGACCTCACTTGCTTAACCCATCACATTAGCCCTCATATCTCCCGAAGTAAAAAGCAGAACGTGCCCCAAAGTTTAAAAATCCTTTAAGTTCCGAGAAAAACCACTTGGAGAAGATGATAAGATTCCCACAAAACGAGCAGATAAGTCAAAAGTCTTTTAAAAGTCCTTATCGTTACTTCCTTCCTGAAGAAAAATAATGAAGTAAAAAGTAGTGAAACCCAACTAACTACACTTTAAATTGAGAACTGAAGATCCTATTTTTTTATCCTTCATTCGACAACCCCTAGCACAATGGAAGTTTTAGGAACTGAAGATACTGACTTAGCATCTGACGTTTTAGCATCTCAAGTTCTTTATTCGACTTTACGGCACAGGATACATGAATGTGATTTTACGATGCTCCGTTGCCTTTTCTTTTTGTTATTATTTTTCCAAACTCTTTTTAACTTTAATGTTCCGGTGTCAAGAACAGTACTTTGGATTTTTTTTAAAGGTTAAATAAATTTCGTTATACGGTTACTTTCTAAGGATATTTTTTTCCCTTCAAAATATTTTGTAACTTGTTAACTGAAACTAGTTATATAGTGCATCATGGGCCTTAGGTGTTTAAAAGTAGCAACACACATATTAACATATTTATTTTTGCCTTTTAGTTATTCAGATTAAATAATATTTTTAAAATGTCTTCATTTTTTAGGTATATTTCATTAAATACAAATGAGACATTTTTAAATTCCTACTATTAGTTCAAACTCTACCTATATATATCTTGTTTAAATTTTTAATCGTTAATAAAATACTTTTTATTCATCCACTTAATTTCAAATACACTTTTTTAAACTTGTAGTGGATGACATTTGATGTTAATATAGTTTTTTGAAATATTAATTCATTTAATTAAATTTAATGGGTGAAAATGAAGTTTAGCCCAACCACTTGGCGTGATTTAAGAAATTGCCAAACTTGCCGAATTTTTTTAGCTGAACGTTAAGTCCGCGAAGCGGACCAGGGTAGCCACATTGAGCAAATTATCGCCAAATAATTTCTGTCAACGAAGATGGTGTACTAAACTATATTCCAACCATTTAATTTATCGAATGAATTTATTTTGCTATTTAATATTGTGATTCTGTTATATGTATATACATATTTATATTATTAGTAATTATTTAATAAAAAGTAACTAAAATAAAAATTTTCTTTGTTGACCTAAGTAAGAAGTTCTAAAAGGAATAAAACTAAACATAAATAATAAAGAAGCTAATACCTGGTTTAATAATGGTGATTTAAAAAGAAATTAAATATAGAATTTCCTAATAACATTACATCGGTAATAAAATAGGAATGAAATAAGAGATAGTATGTAATAAATAATAAAAGATCCAAGCCTTTCATTGAATGTTCTTCAGTAAAAAAAGTTTAGATTTTATTTGGAAATGAAATCTTATATTACATTGTATCAAAAGATAATATTAAAAATGGCTTAGAATGTAGTTACAGAGCTGGTTATGTTGCATGTAATACAATCAGGATCAGAAATGAAGTAGTAAAAAGGAATAAATATATCTGATAGAATTACACATATCCTGTTCAAGAAGATTACTTTAATAACATTTTCAAAAATACATATAACTTGAATTTGCTATATACAATTTTCTTTTTAACTTTATATGCTATATATATACTTTAAGTTTCTATATTCTCTGTTACCTTTTATTATTTCTTATTAAAATTTCCCTTATATACTCGTATAAGCATTATGATTTATACTGTATATATATATATATATATGTCTCTCATATTTATTTTTTCCTAACTCAAAAGAATGTGATGTTGTTGAGAAGTCTGAAAACATTTTCCATTAAAAAAATTATCTTTATTTGTTAAAATCCTTATTAGTTTGAATATTTTTAGCATTTGTTTTTACATCGCTTGAAAAAACACGATTGAATTGATACATCATTAATTTATTTGGAGGTATTTCCTTTTCAAGATAGATTAGAAAAAGTTTTTAAATCTCAGATCAGACTTTAGTGTTTTTCCAGTAAAAGGTACGGGATTCATATTTTAAGGGAAATAAAATAATGTATTAACTTTAAACTTCGTAGAATTACATAGATAAAAATTATTTTTAAAATTCAGTTTGTGCAGTGTTAAGTGTAAATGTGATTTCGTACTTTAAAAACTCTAAAGATCCTATAAGATGAATTTTTTCATCTTCATTCTTCAATATGGATTGTTGATCTCTTTTGGCTTCCTAGATAAGAGCACTGTTGATAGCGATCTGTAAGGTGTTCTTCTGATCCAGTAAAACGCCAAGGACACTTAAGGTCAAATGTCTACCACCACCAATGGATTTAAAAAATTACTCATTGAAGTAATTACCCAGGACTTGAGCACTAGATGTCAGCACAGTCAATAACTACATTTTGCCTGCAGCCCGGCACAAAACGTTTGCCTCTGTATGTCTAAGATAACAGTACCATTGGCAGATGATAATAGATGACATCACAGTCTATAAATACTGGTTGTACTTAACCCCTACGAAAAAATCAAGTATCAGTGTATGTAATTATAAAAACCTTACTTAAATCCCAACTAGCGATATACCGGCTATGACACACGCACCAAATAAACCCGTCATCTCATCTAGATAAGTCAAAATAGAAATTGCTCCAAATTCAAACTATTAGGATTAATGTTTATGAATTGAAAATAAAAGCTGGAACATTATACTTCCCAATAAATGTCGTTAAGTATATTCCTCTTTGTATCATTCCGATAATGCTGGAGGAGGATTATGCAGCGGCTATCTTCAACAATCACGGCAAAAGTTAAAGCAACGTATTGACCAGGTCGAAACGGAATCCCTTTTGATCTAAATTGCAAGAAAACTACAAAAAGCGTCCGGTCACGTTTCCTCCATACCAACAGAACGAGTCTTATAATCATCCGCATTGCCCAAGGTCAATTGAACAAGCACTACTCCCGTTGAAATTTAATTGAAAAAGTAAGTTATTTAATATTTTAAAGAAGCACACCTACGCGTAGAATTAGAAAAAATAAAAATAAAAAGTATCATTCCAATAATGTTATTCTAAAAAATTTTAGAAATATTTAAAGAAGAAAAATTTCTTTAATATAATTATTAAACATTCCAAAAATTAATTATTTAACATATTAAAACTTTTATAAACTGCATATATGAGAAAAATATTTGAAGTGAAAAATATATCATTTGATCTCTCTTTTTACATAAAAATTAGAAATTTCTATTTAGCCGTTTAGAAAAGCATTTTATCATTCCTGGGAAAATTAATTTTTATTCTCTTACTTCAATTATTACTGCAATTTTCGATGTTTCATACGAGAATAAAATCTGATTTACTTTTTCTTTTCTAACTTCATAATAAATACGCAGTATATATTATCCCACTTTTCTCCATTTTTGTCACATCTTTGTAACTGTCACCGCAAAATAAGCATTTGGTGTCACAATTGTCGACATCATTATCGACTTTGTCGTCAGACGAATCATCTAAATTGACGTCAGATGGAGAGTTTATGTCAGAAAGAATATCTCATTCTTTTTACTCCTTTCAGCTAACTCTGTCATCGCTTCTATCATATTTAGAAAAACCTTTCCCTTAAATTGTTCATGTTTCTATAGTATTTATTGCTTCTTATGAATTCATGTATAGCTTTTTTTCAAGCTTTTATGGAGGAGATTGATAGCTTGAATTTAAGAGGAGCTCAATTTATTCAATTCACTTAAAAGCAAAATTTGAGTATTTATGATTTCGTTTGATTTGATTAACGTTGCACCAGAGCAATAAAATAGCTATTGTCAATGGACGTCTCAATTTTGAACTTTGGTCAAATGACGAGGAGGACACCTAAACAGGTACTCCCTCTCCTAATTTCCACACCATACCTACGTGGAGTTTGAGCCTCGGCAGTTTTGAAGTGGATCAGTTCTGAATACACGGCATGTAATTGATGGTATCAAGGCTTGAAGCCCCCACACGACAAAAAACGTTGGCCGCGAGTCCACTTCTATAACCGTTACGTTACTGCGGCCTAGTATTTATAGTTTTTAACCAAATTATATTTGTAAAAAGTTAATGAACTGAGCAAACTTTCATATTAAACATATTTAACATTCTCTTCAAGAAGATAATATTAATTCAAAATAAATACTTCAGGATTTGACAAGAACCTTTGGTAAATTTCTAACGATACCTCAGGGTTTGGTAAAGTTAGTTTAAATTTTCGCCAAATCTTTCCTGTAACTCAATGACATAAAGAAACACTTCAAATTATTTTTGTTTTTCTATAAACTGAAGAAAATAAGCTGACATGTTTAGATTGAAGTAGATGTACTTTATTGTTTCAAAAATGGAATCATTAGATTTATTAGCTTGAATCAATTTTGGTTATTTTTTTTTATCTGTGTTTGATTATATTTCTTTAATTTAGAATCTGATTTTACTTACTTAACGATAATGTTTTATGAGAAAAGTCGTAATAATAAATAATATGTAAATCTTAGTTTAAAAATTAAGTAAAATTAAAAAAATTAATAAATGTAAATATTTCAATCAGATAAAATACATTTTTCTCAATGAAAATTAATTTTACTTCAATTAACATCTCAATGTATCCGATTTTATTAGATAGAAATTATTTTGAGAATATACTCGTATATAATTATCTAACTAAATTTGATTTTTGTCTTTATCTTGAACAAGAGTTATATAAATATTTATTTTCTAAAAAGATGTTTGAAATTTTCTTATCACATGGAAAGTGTGGATATATTGATATCCATGTGTAAATAATGTGATTTTCATAAAAATCATTTCTTAATCTCTTGACTTTTATTTAGAATTATCATGTACTATGTTAATGATCCTTCATCAACTTTGGAAATTCTTATTTCACTCATAGTAAAAACTGTAATCCAGTCATTTTATTATGCTAATTGTACAAATTTTTTAAACTATTTTAACAAGGAAGTTTCAAATTGCACAACTTTAATGTACATCTATTAAAAATATAAATTACTTCTTTATCTTCGTGGTCGATGTCACACGCTCGTTTAAACCTGATTTCTGGTCAAGTGTTATTTAAGCAAAAAATACCTCGTAATTAAACTCAACATAACTTTTTGGATTGCTGTTAGTGATTGGATGTTAATTGGGTACCTTAGAAAATTTTACGTTTCCAACCAAAACTAAAGGTTTCGGATAAAATTTTGAGAATGCCGTGGAGCTTCAGTCATATTTAAATTTGAAATATTATCCATTTCACCTAAATTATTTTGAAATCCCTCTTGAGAAAAAGATACAAAACTAAGCTACATGATAAATGTTGAACTTTTATAACATTCGAAAACTGGTATGAAACAAATTTGCATCTTCTTTTACAACGACGAATAATTTCATAAAATAAGGATTTATATTGCACATTCCGCAAACATATTTCATTCTAAACTATCGTATTTCAAAACATACTTTGCAGTTACTAAGATAAGAACAAATATTAAAAAGGTAATATTTTTAAAAGAAACGGTATTTTAATATGATTCATATATTAAGATGATTAATGAATACATATATTCAGACCAAGGAATTGATAACAAATTCAGAAACATCAGATCATTGACATAAACGATTATTTCTAATGTCCTTTAAGAAATATTTAATATTTAAGAAAAACACATATTTTTCCTTTTAAATAGAGTGTTTTAGTTATAAATTTGAAAATTAATGCTATACATATGTTTCTGCCGGGGTTAAAAGAATGTATAGATATTGAATTGTATTATATATATCATGTCGCACATATTACAGTGATCTAAAGTATGTTGTGTAATAAAATAAAATCCATCAAAATAGGTAGTAGGAGTAAAATTACAAATTAACGTTGTTTGAAAAGAAAAATTGAATATTCTACTTATGTCCTTACTGTTCTAAGATAAAATGATGCCCAGTGCAAAATTGTTCTACGTATAAAAACAGTTTACATCACATAGTGTTCCGTACTGTTTTACGGTATAACAGTTCTGATTATCAAATAATATTTCGATTAATCAAAACAAAATAACTCAATCTAATAAGGAGAGCATAAAGTATAATTTTTTCCCTAGTTTCGCTTTTGGAAGCAATATTTGGGCCTGATCCACAACTAGGATGTTATTTTGGCTAGGCATTTTTTTCCATCTCTCTCTTACCTCACTTGCTATACATATATGAAACACTCACAGTGACCCCGGTCATCAGAACTGAACACATTGAAATCAGCAAAACTTCACATAAATAAAGCTCAATTAAAATGAATGCATATATTGATAAAAAAAATTAAAAATGCTTCATGTCTATATATCTCATTTTAAAAATTTCTCGTCCTTACCCTAATTTCTAACTTATTTTAAAATAATAATTTTAAACCTGGGGGAAAATATTTAAAAGTAATAAATTTACAATGGTCTTTTAGACACTGCTTGGGTCTTGGTAGCCTAGTGGTCAAGGTCGTGGACTCGCGGCTGGTGGTTTTCGTTCAGTCGCGGGTTCGATCCTTGGCCGCCAAAGACCCGCCGTGTAGTCGGGGCTGATGCACGTTAAATCTGTTCGGGGCCCAAAATCCTCCCGTTGGTGTGGTGTGGATGTTAGGAGACGGGAGTGCCAGCTCAGGTGTCGTCCTCGTCACTTGACCGTGGTTCAAAATTACGAGGTCCGTCGCCAATAGCCCTCGTGTCGCTTCTAGTGCGACGTTAATAAAAACTAAATTTAGACACTGCTTGTATTGCTATTTTTTTCACGCGCTAAGGGATTGTAATAATTGAAATCACCGGGAAGAATTTTGAGAAATTTTTATTAATAATCTATATCTCTGTTATTCTGTTAACGACACTGATATTTCTAATGTTTTGTATTGATAATTAGTAATAATTGTTACACTTAACTCAAATTTGTAACATAATGACAGTTTTGTTTAAGGGTAACTAAAAATTATGCAGGAGATTCTTTAAAATCCCTGAGATTCATCTTCAGAATTTATATAATACAATTAACTGTCCTGAAAAAAAAAAGAAAAGCTTGATTTCAATTTCAAAAATCACTAACTTTTTTTTTTTTTTTAAGAAAATGCATTATTTTATTAATCTTACTGAAAAATCTACTCAGTAATGAAAGATCAACTTTAAAATTAACTGGAATTAATTATGGAAATGATTTTAAATTATATCGAACTTTTATTAATGATTCCAGGAATTTTCGTCAATGAAAAGAAGGAGTTATAAATCTTAAGAATTAAATAACACGATTTAATTATGAAAACTCTCGATAAAATAAATATTTTTGCCTCCAAATCTGAGTAATATGTGCAACTGGCTACAAAAAAGGATTCCGAAATTAAAAACATGCTTCTTTAGAATATTATTCAAAATTGGATCATTTCGGAAACTAAAACTGATCCTATTTTATACATCAAAGACTTCAATTAAGAAACCTTTCAATAATTTGATCCTTTTTTTCTGTTTCAGCTCTATAATTAAATTTTTGACTAATTATGCAGGACTTGAAATTTCAAACAAAGTCGTTAATTTTAAGGGAAGGCTCAATGTATTTAACCTTTTATCTAAACAAAAAAATCTATACAAATAAATCAGAAACTGAGTTAATAAATATAAATTGTAATTAAAGACTAAAACAAGAAACATACTAATATTTAAATGAATCTCAATTGTATCACACGCAGAAAGCTAATTTTCAATTTAAATACTAAGATACAATCATGAACAAATCTATTCGTCCTGACGTCATTAAAGAAAGAAATTAATTTATTTTAAAGTAAATATTGAAACATATATAAAGATGTTTTGACTTTGATTTTCAAAATTTGATGTAAAAATACAATTGATTCAAAACAGATGTCTCATGAGAGTATAACTAATATTTTTTGCCAAAGAAAATTTTCTAAAAAAATTAATAGAGTTCAAAGATTAAGTTTAGTAATTCATTATTCAAATTACTTTTTTCTTGATAAATAAAACATAAGGAAAATAGCATGGTAATAATAGAGCGCTGAATGCTTAACACATTAATAAAAATTAATTTTAATTAGAAATGATTCAAATCTTTTGAAAACAGAATATTATATAAATTTGTTTTGAATGTGTTTTCTGAACTCAACTTAAAATTGTTTTATTTCATAATTAGGTAGAAATTGTTGAGTTTAAAATGATTAGAAAGCTGTGTGATAAAAAGAATTTTTATCTTCAAAGGATATTATTACAAAGCTAAAAATGTTTAATTCAACATTTATTGAAAATTTAATCCAGTTATTATGAGACCATGAATCTGATCTTAGAAATGTGTTTTCTGATCGTACGAATTTTTTAAAAAAATAAATACAGAAAGTGCATTATATAGCGAGATTGTGGGAAGAGAACATATAACACATCGATCAATAACTCCCGAGACTAACCCAGAGATGGCGCTCGTAGTAAACCAGTAATCAGGTCTTTCTAGAGTACTAACCTTTGCTTGAAACGTGTCAAAATTTTAAGTCGATCGGACCAGGAAAAAGGTTTTTTCCAAGTGGGTGCCGCGATTGCTTTCGATGGAACAAAAACAGCAACGAGTCGATGATTCAGAAAGCTGTTTATCGCTATTTACTCGCAACAAAAAAGATTTCTTGCGAAAAAAAGAAAAAAAAAATTGGAAAAAAAAAAAAGATTTGGAAAAGCGTTGGAACGATTGTATCACCCTTAAAGGTGATTAACAAAAGGTGTTATGTTGATGAATAAAAAAAAAATTTGCAAAAAAAATGTTGCTTTCAATATTAGACTCGGGAGTTATTGATCGATGTGTTAATTTAATATATTCCTCATAAGAAAATAATACAAAAATTGAAAAATATAATTTATGAATTATATTTATTCTAAGTTGTAAATGCATTATTAGAACAAAAATATATCATAAAATAATACTTCATAGATAAACGTAGTTGTAATATTAAATTTTAACAAGAATTTCAAGTCATAACTAGCAATGAACAAAATTTCGGGATTATTTAAAGTGCTTTGTGTCTTTTCTAACATATTTTAAGTTAGCACTTCTGTAGGTTTGTAAGACATTTTTAAGTGTTAAATATGTATGCAAGATTTGTTTAGTATTTATCTCCATCGCAGACGCTTGATTACTTTTATCGAAACAAAAGGATGTTTTTTCCATGTTTTATTTTATCTAAGGTTCAATACCATGTAAACTGGAGCCATGTCCGGATTCTAAGATGGATAGGCAGTGTTAAGCTTATGTGCTTAGCCAGAACTTCAACCTAATCTCAGGGAACATCGTCAAGATGGAACTCCAAGTTTCGGCAATTTCTCATCAGATGCGGTGTACTTAATCTTCAAATTTTGAGAACTTCTGAGTAAAATGTAACGTTTCCTGTTCATTCTACAGGAATGAAATGCTAGTGGACAACACCTTTTGCTTCAAAAGAAACAACGAACATCTTAATTTACTAATGAGGAACATCAAAACAAATAACTCAAAAACACAAGTTTAGATGCATCGATCTCCAAAACTGTGGCGAATGAGTATTTCTATTCGACTCTTGTAACATAACTAAATCAAATATAACCAACACTATAAAGTCAATAATTTACAAAGACAGATAGCATACCAATCTCACACAATTATTTATTCAATAACCTTGCAATATATTGTTTGATAGATGCCTGCTCTCTAAAATAACACCCTAGATAGATTCACCTGTTCATCTAATACCGAATTAAGAGTGTCTTACCAAAATCTCCAAAGTTGAGGTTGACTTAATTTCTTGACTTCTCTACGATCGCTATCTCCCGTAGCAAATCTTGATCTCGTCTACCACCTGTATGACATACGCTCAACGCTAGTGCCTCTCGACTTCTATCGCTTAACCTTTACACCTCGGCGGTACATATGCTGTACCATTTTTTTTAGCACTGGCTTCGGCCGTAGTACAACTGTTGTACCAAGCTATCTAGAGACAGTTCTTTCCCCCTTTTTTTTCAGCAGACCCTTTTACAACTTTCCCTGACCCTTTTTACGACTTTGCTTCTATTGTCCGTAATTGAGTGGGTGTATTTTTCGCCGAGGTTATCAGTTGTGTGCGAATCCCTTATCATTGGAGAACTTTAGGATAACCAATTTCTTTTTTAAAAAAAATACTCAATTCGAGATTTTGCGTTGTCTATGAATGACAGATTTTTCTTTTCTGTTGTTTTTTCTTCGATTTTTTAGAATACCTCAAAATTTCTCACACAAATAGATATTGGAATTTGATGAAAGATTTTGATGAAGAACATTTTGATGATAGCGATTCAGAGTTTGTAGATGAATTACAAAATAGCATTTTCGAAAATAATTATGAGGTTGATTTAGATGTATCAGCTAATTGTGTGATGACAAAGTAAACAACTGTTTTCATGGAAAGAGGTAGAGATAAATGTATTGCCCTTTTTTATATGAAGATGTATTAAAATGTGATGCCAGCAATTACAAAAATGAAAATGATTTTTTTAAAACTGATGTTCAAGAATAAGATTTTATCAGTTTTGGTTGAAGAAACTAATAGGTATGCAATTGACGCACATAATCTACATGGAGAAACATCCAAAAAGAGAAATCATGCACTTTCATGGAAACCAACTGATAAAAATGAAATTTAAGAAACAAATTGAGTAGTGAGTTCAAATCCTGGGAAATTGAAATCCGGCTACTAAATCTATCAAGGTTCTAAGTCCTCATGTAGTCTGGTGTGGAAGTTTAGTGAATGTGGATGCTGTCCTCACTGCTTGACCAAAGCTCAGATTTATGTAGTCCGTCACCAATGTATTCCTATTGCTTCAGAATGTGATGTTATTAGAAAATCAAATCGAATTAATCACAAATATTTGGAGTACATTGAATTTTTTTTTGTGTGCTTTAGAGGGGCGGAAAATGAAAAAGAAAATTGTGTAGTAATAATGATCTACATATTGTTCTTAATGATTTTACTTCTTTTACATATTTCGTTGAACAATTTTGAAAACGTGAGGTATTATTATTTATTTCATGGTTTCAATGTTGCAATTAAATGTGAAAGTTGCAGTAGTGAGACCATAAAATGGATTCTGCACACTAAACCATGCGACTACATACCTATATGTGTCCATAAAATATGATTCAACTATCTTACTCTAAGAGAGTGTAGTCATGAGATTACAGAAACTCTTAATTTAATAATGCTTTAGCATACTTGCTGCTTAAAAATATTTTAGTAAAATGGTATAGCTGTCGCTTTCTTTTGTTATTTGCTTTGTTTGAAAATGTTAATATACGCAATACACGACTCTAAGTTATGAACATTATTTTAATTTTTAAATCTAAAAGATTATTTATTATTTTTAAGATACATGAAAACATTTCATAAAAATAAGAATAAATTAGTAAGAATTCTGAAATTATTTTACAAACAAATATTTATTATATAATGTCTTATTCATATTTTTCTCATACTTAAGGGATATTAGCCTATATTTCTCTACATTCTCCTTCTATTTAACCCATACTTAAGCAATGGATACAATAAATTCTTGATTCAGAATAAGTTATTTTCAGCAATTTGCGTTGACTAAAAAATAACGAATGGAGTAATTAAAAAAGTTATGTATCTGATAATTTTTACTAATACATGATTTATAGTCAGCATGCTAATAATATACAATAAATTCTACTTTCTTAGTACTTCTGAAATGCTGCACATAAATTTCAAGAAAACATATTTTTTAACTTTAAAATTTACTTAAAAATAGACATGTGCTTTCGTATTAAAAAAATTCATAATGCTCATAAAATCAAAATATGCATTTGAAAGTTTGTAAGTCATTCTATTAAAAATGGGAACCAGAATTCAGAAAAAATTATAGCGATATGTTATGGAGCCAACTATTGGGATCTTTCTTTCTTGTGAATGATTACTGACCAAAAATCAGCAACCCTTACTATCTCCCTTTTGTAACTAGAAAAATTTTACAATACCGCATGTGGCGTATTTGAACTTCCCGGTGTTCCCAGAGGGGGAAAGAAAAATTTTCCTCAATCCTAAAAGCGCTGAGTGGAAGGGATATTTTGACTTAG
>BMAW01087760.1:44250-69506 GCA_019974015.1 Nephila pilipes
AGAGTATTTAAACTAAAAGTAATAAATATTGTTTATATTATACAGAGTATTTAAACTAAAAGTAATTAAATATTTAAATTACAAAGCATACTTATAATAAAAACATAAAAATTTGACGTAAAACGACAACGAAGAAAATTTAAAGAATTGAAATCCTTTAAAAATAATACAAAATGAATATACAGCTAGTTAATACAACCAATGGTTTAAGTCATCGGTGTAGCTTATACTAATATTAATGATCAAACTTTCGCTTTAGTAATAGTTTTATATAGTAAGTAAAGTACAATTCCCTAAATTCATGATGAAAAAAGAATAATCCGCACAAAGAGGAAATACTGTTAACAGAAACCTAAATTTCTAATAATTCTAAAACTTCAGAAAACCAAAATACATAAATATGGAATATATAAAAGCAGTTTAAGGGGGGAAAATAATAATAAATAAATTTAAATAAATAAAAAATGCTCATAGAAAATTTAATCAAATTTGAAATGTCTTATTTATTAAAAATAAATTAAAAATTAAATTTTACCAGCTTGAAAAGTAATTATTAAATGCCAATATTAACACGCGTACAGCAAATTATGAACTAAAAAAAGGAATGCATTTATATACATATGTCATAATTCCAATCTTCAAAATAAATTATTTAAAAAAATATATTAATTCCAAATTAGATCAAAATATATGTAAATTTAAAAGAACTAAACTCATAAGAAAAAAGTTTTTTAAAAAAATGTATAATACTGAAATAAAAAAAATATTAAATTTCGTAATTCTTATATTTTAAAGTGGTTTATATAGAAATTTTATAGGATAATCAGCATGCATACATGATAGAATTTATTTAAGTTGTCTTAAATATATAAATATCTAATTACTAATTAAATACTACATATGATATAATATTTCTAGATAGGGATAAAATTATAATATTTTCAAAGAAAGATACTTTAGTTATAGAAAATTACAACTTTCTCCTTTATTATAATTATTACTGCACGTCTCTGGACTCAAAATTTTTAAATTAGTATCTAAGAGGCTAGTTTTTTGAATATTTTTATTAGTTTGTATCAATTATAAATCAAAGAGATAAAAACAAAAATCAGGCTTGATTTCAGGGTTTAATATATTTTGATAAATTACTAGGATATCAATGTACCTAAACAAAGTATAAATATTATTGTACATAAAATGCTGTTCATAGAACTTTAAATATATTCTACCAAGACTATAGCTACCAGGACCACCTTGCAGTATGCCTTTAATTTGCTTATCTTTTTTATCATTAAAATTAATTTAATTTTCTTTTAAAAATAAATTATTAATAAGCGGAAAATTTTCATTAGAGATCAATCTGCCAAATATTTTAAATTAACAACAAGAACTATAAGTAAATCTTTGATATCTGTCACTTCAAAGTCATAGTAATGTTTAGAGTAAATTTCTTCATCATAAATAACAATTTCATCCCTATTCTTTGGAACTGATTTATCCAAACCATCAATTGTTAGTTGTAAAATATTTTGAAAATTTTTGTTTTCTTAAGAATTTTTTTATCTGATTCAGTAAAATTATTTAAAACAGTTTTAAATTTAATAAGAACTTTTTGAAATTCGTGAATTACGAAACATCAGGAAATTTTTCATTATTAATATTATAACATGTTTATTTACACAAAGCATTCATCCTATTACAAATTTCTTATTACTTCTCGTAATCTTAACAAAATCATTATTTTTCAAAGGATGCTTATTAGTCAAAGTAGTTTATAGTTTTTAAAAATATCACATAATTTCTACTGGCATTATCAACGCAACAAACATAATTTCTAGGATATTAATCTACTTAATGTGTAATAAATGTATCATAAATGCCTTTTCACCGAACTTTTTAGGTGTCCAAAATTAGTGCTCTTTAGTCTTAAAGTTTCATTAATTAATATCTTAATTTATTCAGCATTCATGTTGTTTCAATGATTTACTTAGTAAAATATATCTTATAGCAAAATCAGATATAATTTAACAATATTTTCTTTAATTTTTTTTCTAAATTATAGATAGTATTATTAGATGTCTAAAACCGATACATTTATTCATAAAACTCTAAATTTTTTATTTCTTACAGTATCAGTAATTACTTGATTGTATTCAATTTTTATAAATTTATTAGAATCTCTACTGTTTTATGCATAATTGATAGATCCTTAAAATTATTCTCATTTTATAAAATATTATTCTTATTATATTAATATTTTTATTATTTTATAGATATAAATCATCCGTCCCATATTTGTATTAAATATAAGTATTTTTTATTATTATTATTATCAATAGGTACACATTTTTAAGCCTGTTATGGGGGACATATTTCACATAATTTGCGAAAATTTGACAAAAAAAATCGAAAATTAATTTTTAGCCCGGATTTTTCTTTATATGTTTTTCTAACATCCCACACGCTTCCACAGCTCTTCTTTAAGGATATTTGAAGATATATTAAGTTTCATGTTCATTAGTATTCATATCCTGGCGTGATTCTTCTCTAGGAGATTAACCTTTGTTTTGTGCATATTTCACTAATTTGATAGTGTCAAGCTGTTTTGAAATGATGTGAAGAAATTTCATTCCAATCTCAATGATTATTCATATCTGCTTTTATATTCCACGCTCGATTTTTTGATTAATTTTTTTTTAACATTCTCTTAAGGAATTCTTAATAACCACTTATGAAAAACATTATTTTATGAGTGGTTAACATGATAAGCATTATTTCCCTCATGTTATCCGAAACCTATGACAACTTTTGCTGTACATAGTTTGACAAATTTTTAATTCAAATATCATATGCTTAAGTCAATTACAGTAAGAGGAGTAGCATTTTACGCATGCAGTATACATTTAAATTATTTTTTTAAAAAATTGCATTGCTTGCGAGTTTTGAAATATTTTAAGTTCCCAATTTACACTAAGAATTTCATACCCATATGATAAAACCAAAAAAATCATAAAATACATTATATTAAAGATTTTTATTTCAATCGTGACGCGTTCCCCTAAGAATTTTTTTAAAATTAATTTTATCGAAAGATACATTCATATAACTATTACTGTATTATTCAACTTTTTTGAAATTTTATAACTTTCCTTTCTCCTATATTATAATTATAAGCAAACGTCATTCCTCTAATGCACATTGTTTTTTATTTATAGCAAATTTCTGTTTCATTAGTTCGTCTCTCTCGAATCGCATTTCATTCTACAAAATAAGATTATGTTCTAATAATGAAATATGAGCTTTCCAAATCATTGCTTCTGATTCAAACATTTCTCACTAACTCTTATTTTAGCATTTCATTAGAATTTTCTCAAATCCAAAAAGTTAATTAAGAAGCTTCAATCCAATAACAAATAAATATCAGCATGACGATATCTTCTATCTCTTTTCTTTTATCTTTTTAATTTATTTAATTTATACATCATTATATCAAAATTACTTTACTTCTATCTTTATATAATATACCTAATCAAGTTTAATTTTGATTGGGAAGTGATTGTAATTTTATGCAATTCATATTATTACAAAGTCCCCGAGGTTAGAAATGAGAAAAACGGATATAGTCCAGCGTCATAAAATGTAGAACAGAATATTCTAGATAAAATCTTATTTAATGGCAGTAAAAACCAAATTTTCAGAATTATCTTAGACTTTTAAATTTTTGTATCATTTCCATAAGTAATTATGAAACTATTCTTTTACTGGGAGTTAGTATAATTGTGTATAATTTCTGAAATATTTTCAACATATAGAGCTATCTAACTTCTTGAAAAAAAGCGTATGCTTCACAAAGTTTAAATATCGCTCAATAGATATGTCATAATTATATGTATTTAGAATTAAATTTTTATAGCGAACAACTTCAAATAAGTACAAACTCTCATCAATTCTGAATATATTCATTAACATTATTAAATTTTCATAGTGCATTAAATGTAATATTTAATACACATATATGTTAAAAATACCTACATTTTTCTTCGGTTTAAGATATGTGCTAGAAATACAATTCTCTTTGAAAAATACATTGATACCAATTAATAAATTCTAAAGTACCATCTTTTCAAAAATAATTTTGCGTTTGATGATATTTAGATTACCATCTCCATACTAAGTAATTCCAGCAGGAAATCCACTGAAGTTTATTTCTGTTGGTGTAGTGGAGATTATCTATGTAATCATTCCTTCCTTTTAAGTCAAGTAAGGTTTGTTAATACATGTGCATGACAAGGCGAATTAGTTTAAGCTGTTGACACTGAAGCGTTAAAGCTCGGATTTTGTGTGTACGTCTGTTTGAAAGATATTTTCTAGATGCTCTCACAGTTTGTTCTTTCCTCCGTCAAGATCAATAGTCCACCCCCATTAGCCGAGGCGTAACTCTTTTTCAAGAGGAAATCAAAGTGAAATTCTTTGACATTGTAACCGAAGAAAGGTAGAAAGAAAAAGAAAGACGAAGAAAAACAGGAACACAAATGATAACAACATACCAGAGCCTTAATTTTTGACACTAGTGACAGTGTATTGTTCAGTAATTTGTTTCTGAATAAAAAAAAATAAATTTTAATTGAGTCTAAATAAGTAATCTATTAGACTTTTTCAAAGAGAATTTAAAATTTTTCTTGATGAAATTAGAAGGTAATATTTTGAAAATTTGTCATCTCATAGAAGAGCTATTATTATTATTATTATCATCGATATTTGTGTGAAGAAAACTAGTCAGGTCAAAAATGAAATACATGTTATGGTTAAATTTGTGTAATTTGGAATGTTAATTTATACAATACACTTCATTTTTTCGAAAGATTGAGTGATGTAAATATTTATCTTTTACATCTCATTCCGTTTGTGAAACAAAGCGCACACACGTTTGCAAACACGATGATAAACCTTAAATCAAAGCGATTTAGTTGCTTATATACTTTCAAGTTTCTTTATCAGGTTTTTACGAGTTTTCTCTTCTTAACCAGGAGAAAGTGGCCTTTCTTACTAGGCCGATTTACTCTAACACGATTTAGAGTAGTCGTGTATACTCTAATACTATTTATTTGTCTCGACAATCGTCCGGACTACTTATCAGATACTACATCTCTTTTTCAAGATTATGTGAATCTAGTTTGGGGTCTATACACCATCTTGTTTTAAGATTACACATAACTTGAGTTGCCGATGTGTGGTTTCTTTTATAAAGACTACGTGTATCTAACTGAAATGAATTTCTATTTTTGTCTGAAGACATTGGAATATCTGATTGATCAATGAAATAGAAAAACTATTCCGAAGGATAGTATTAAACAAAACCAGTTTCCTTACAATCGGTTCATTTAGTGCTGAAGCTTTAGAGTGACCAAATGTATTTTTTGAAATTTTTCAATATCCTATCAATTCCGTTTCGTAGTGTCGTTAGGTCATAACATTTTCATCAAAAACGAAGTGTATAGCTTCAACTATCAAGCATATTTGAAATTCAAAGTTATTTGTTTTTTATTATACATTTGCGCATTTTATTGAAATTAGTTTATAGTCAAATATGTCTAAGATTAGGTTGTGAAAAAAGCCATTTTTTTAAATTAAAGAAATAATCTTCTAAAGGATGGAAAATCATCAATATGAGAAAGCATTGGTGTTTAGTGTAAAGGAAGCTATTGTTAGAACAGTTCGAAGAAAAGAAGTCAGAGAAGAAATGTATTTCACAGAGAAAAAAGTTAAAGAGAAATTGCATCTTAAATCAAAATGGTACCAAAGGCTTTCCAGCGAAACTGGACAAAGTAATTAGAGATGGGGGCTGTGGTAGATGATAAGTTATCAAAGCCAACAAAACGAGTAAGTTTTGGAAGAAAAAAAAAACTTAAACATTTCATACTAAATCTGGAAATTCTGCCATTTGTTTAAATGAAATTAAAGAATGGGTCATTTTCTTTACTACAACAATTCTTCTGATGATCGAATTATCAATCGAATAAAATACTTGTGTATGAGATATATTTTTTAATGATGGTAAACTTTTTACATCCACACACCTCGCCATAAGCAACTGCGTTTTTTATCAAGAATAACGACATAAAACTTAACTAATATGATTTCTACTATTTTAATAGGAAATTTTGCTATATTACAGATACTATTCCTAGTTTTACTTCAGTTATTTATTTATGTATGTTTGCTTTTAAGATTATTTTCAATTGCAGTAATGAATTATATAAAGTGTATAAATTTTATAGTGATAAGTGTGTAAATATGTTAAAATCTTAAATGTATAAAATTTATAATCTTAAATGTATAAAAATATTATAACATTAAATGTATGAATGTTTTAAAGTTAAACGTATAAATATTATAATGTTAAATGCTTAAATATTAATTATATAAAGTAAATGCTCGTTGTATAATTAAAATTATACAGATAAGTTTTCCTCTCTCTTCATTCGAATTATGTAAAATTCCTTATTTCCTTTCACATGGGTTTTGAATAACATAAAAATATCTGAATTTACAGTACAAATAATTACTTTTTTTGTACTTTATATATGCTGTGTTTTGAGAAACTATCATTTAAGTTAGGAGTACCACGTTTGACTTCCATTCAGATCACGCAAAACCAATACACCTAATATAATAGTGATAATATGTCATAAAAAAAAGCTTGTACGTATAGGAGTAATGACACAACTTCCTTTATACTTGGATTATATGGATTATACAATAATGGTTTTATAGATTAAAAGTTAAACCAATATTGAACATGTTTTGATTGTGTTTTGTTTCTTATTAAACAAAACGTTTCTGAAGTTATACTGTAATATAACAAATTTCAGCTAAATAAAGCAAGAAATATATATATATATATATAAATATATGTATATATATATAATGAAAAAAAAATTAAACAAAATAGAGGATAACAAAAGTTATTCTCTATCTATACTATGTACAATAGACCGTAAATAATAATCAATTAGGTTTTATTATGCCTCGTTGCATATGTAAAAATGAAATAGTAATAAAATAAAAAGATACAAGTTTGCCTAAAATGATGCTAGGCTTATAAATGATGTTGTGAAAAAGAAAATAAATCATAAACAATGTACCGACCACAGATTTAAAAAAAAAAAAAAAAAGAAAAGAAAAACCGTAAAAAAATTTTTAAATGCAGTTTTTAAATTCAGTATCTGGTTGCAAACAGATATGCTTGTTTAATGTTGTTTCACGGGTCAAACGTACCCAAACAGAAAGAGAAACAGTGTAAAGAACTGGTAGGTAACAAAAATTTATAAATATCAAAGATGCAAAAAGGGAAAAAAATATGTAATATAAAGGTATCTAGACGCAAAGACATTTACAAGATATATCTCATAAACAAAGAAAAATATATTACTAAGCTGAAAATATTAAAAAGTTAAAAATACTTACTTGAGACGCAAGCAGCAGGGGCCGCCAAGCACAGATGGGCATTGAAAAGTGAAAGTGGAGAGCAGTGTCATATGTTATCCTAATTCTAGACACAAAAAGTAGTCAGATGTATACACAAATGCATTATTAATATCAGGTACTATACTAAAATCGTAAGATACCTTCAAATATAATATTACTATCTTACAACAAAAATTAAATGTTAATAAAAAGAATGCTACCAAAAATTCAATCAACAAAACTATTAAGAAGTCTCAAATGAAAAGTATTACCATTACATGTATGAAATTACTAATGTAGCAGTAAAATATAACCGACTAACTTAAGAAATTTCGAATTAAGAAATACACCAAAACAATGGGATGTAATTTCTTAACGGTACTAAGCACAACATAACAGATTAGTACCGAGCAAGATTATAAAAGTAGCCTATTTTAAAATTATTAAAATTATACAATAAATGAAAAATCATAAAATAAAAATCATATTTATTAGAATGTGAACTTATATAACATATAAAAAAAGTTAATTTAAAAAAAAAACATTAAGAATTTCAGGAACACTTAAGTAAAAATATTTCAAAGAGCAAAATAGAAAAAAAGTTAAAAATGACGAAGTACAGAAAAAATATAAAAATAAGAAAACATAATAAATTACATTTAACAAAAGGAGAATCAATCTGAAATAATATAGTAAATTTGTTTTATAATATTAAGATAAAAAATTAAAATAAGGGAAACTGAAATACATAAATAGAAAACAAAAATATAATGAAAAAGTACACTAAACTCTTATAAAACGCACAATGTTAATATATATATATATATATATATATATATATATATATATATATATATATATATATATATATATATATATGTGTGAAATTAATAGTGAGCCGAATTTCTGTTTCTTTTTCGCAAATTTGACGACTTTTTGAAAAGATGATGCTCCTGATCTCTATACCACACAATTGCTTTGAGGACTTTTCCGTTAAGTGTAGTTCCTAACTCCTATGAATTTAAAAAAAAATTATTACTTTCATGGAATAAATATATCAGCAACTGCTCAAATAGAGCTCGGGGTTTGATTTATGTTGCATCCGTGTCAAGGTTATTGTTATAGCCACCTCTCAATGGTGTTAAATGATTTTATTTAAAATAGTATTTATCAAGGAAACTAAATATAATATATATATATATATATATATACAGAGAAAGAGAGAGAGATAAAATTTACTAAGTTCCTGAATTGTTTCTTTTTCTTTCAGCAATGAAATTTCATAATATTTTTAAACAAACTCATTTAAAATGTATAGGTTCTCTAATAATGAGCTGAATTCTTTTCATAAGTAGTATTAATTAGATTATAACTGAACCATTTTTTTGGTAAATTACTTTTCTTCATCATTTCCGGAATTACATATTTATCACTGTAAAATACATGTCCATTTCATATTCACATCAGTAGATTACATGAATATTAGTATTAAATATAAGAAATAGAAGAATCCGATAAACAAGTACATCTCGAATTTATCTTTTGGTATTAAGATCCCATGAAAGTTGAATAAAAGGGCTTTCTAACAAATGGACAGACGTCTAGTCTTAAAAGCAGAACGTCATCTGCAAATGTACTCATTTCCTGGATTTTCATGCGAAAACACAGAGAAAACATTAGCCTAAGGCTCCGAATATGACTTTCAATGTTCATTGTCCTGATGTTTAAATTTTTTTTTATCATTGGCTGTCATTTAAATAGATATATTTTGCATCAATGTCTTTTCTCCATTTTTCCTCCCTGAATATTATTCATGGATTTTTCTCATGTGAAGTGAAGTATAACTGTACATTAGTGGAATCATCTTCACATTTTGGTTTTCTTAGAAAATGGATAAAAATGTTGTCTTAAAAGACACCAGAACTAACTATAAAAAAATTTGGTTGTCTAATGTAAGAAAGGAAGTAGTGAGAAATGTGCAGTCATTTATTAATTTGTATATTTTACAGCAAAAAATACTCTAATTAAATTAAACATTAGTTAGAATAAAAATATAAATTTCTTTGTATTCATTTTCAAGAACTTTCTTCAATTCTCATGTGATATATTTTGCTCTTATTCATGATTTCCTATAGTAATGTAAAAAAAGTTTACTAATTTACATTTGCTTCCATAGTTAAATTTCTACTTTTTTAAATAAGAAGTTAAGCTTTTTCGACTGTGCTTTTTTATATCAATGTCATGAACTTAATGTTCAAGTGTGATGAAACAATCGTTTCCCTAAGGGTTTTCAGTAATATCACATTTATTATTAGCTTACACAGTAACTGAGTATTTAACTCTTTTCTCTGCAATTTATTTATTTAAAATGAGATATATTTGACGCATTAGAGTAATTTTGTAAATATTTTACAGTTGGTAATATATAGTAATTTTGAAATTTTATAAACATGTAAATTAATACAAATTTCTTTGGGGGGATCACTTCTAATTTGCCTTTTTGATTCATTCGTTCAAATGTCATTGATTACAAATTTTACGTCAAATGTGTTGAAATAATATTTAGCATTAAATATATGTTTTAGAATATATTCAAATATTTATAAATTTAAGCTCTTTATGATGACCAGGCTTCGAAGAATATGTTCAAATATTTAATCATTTAAGTTCTTTGTGAAGATCAGGTGTCTTTACTTTTATGAATTTATACCTTCTCAACTCAATAATGAATCACTTATTAATGATAGAATAAAGAAAATGAACCGAGTTTTATTCAATGTTTAAATTGATCTAGAAATCAGTTGTTACAAATGTGGATTATAGCCCTCCCCACGTTCAAAACGTAATATTGTCAGTAAAACTTATGATCGGCCACTGAAATCACCATTCTTAATTTTAATTCCATTTAGGAACACAGAAACAAAGTCAGCCTTTTTTTGACCGATTTGGCAAGTTTTCCACGAATTTGGTGAAAAACGCGGGTACTTTTATAAATGGTAGAGCGTTCGATTTGAAGAAGCCTCTTTGAAGGAATCATATACTTCACGTCTAATACCATTCAACCCTCCTTCGGCTCTCAGTTGGTGTTGTGTCAATATAAAAGAACGAAATTCGGAGCTCAATCTCTCAACCAAAGAAATGAATGAAGGCATTTAAAATAAAAATAATATTACTTCACCATGTCCAATCTCTGTTGTAAATATTAATCACGGGTTCTTTCTCCCTAAATTAAATATGTGTGCTTAAACATGTTGTGTCATCTCATAGTAATTAATTATATTTTAGTTCTAATAAATTGATATTTGGTAAGACATAATGACTTCTTATATTCCTCCGAATACTATTAAGTGCTCAAGTCTCAATTCTAAATCATTACAATTTTTTTTTAACTCATAGAACTACTATGTTATCGCAAAACTTTTTAATGTATCAATGATTAAAATCTGAACTTTAGTATTTAGAAAATAGGGTAGAGATTCAATTACTTATCCGAAATAGTTTTAAAGATAGGTCTGTGTCAGGAACGAATCTAAATGTCATTTTTACAAACTGACTAAAAAAATAATTTCTAGAATCTAAACGTCCTAGTGTGACAATTTCATCTCCCTTTTCAGGATGAGAATACGTCTTATCCCGTTACCAAAGCTTTCAAATATTTTTTTCTCTCTATTACTCTTCTATGCATTTCTAAATCTCTTCGTTGTTTTTAAACCATTTCGATCACACTATTCACGAGAATTTCGTTACATCTTAAAAATTGACAATGAATTGAAAGAAAAGTTACATACACATATACGCATTTGGAATGGTCATATATATTCGGATGTATTTGGGAATATAGTAAATAAAATAACACATATGCATTCAAAAGTTTTTCAAAGAAAAATTTTAAGAAAAATCTGAAAACATTGTTGATTTCGAATATTTTGTACCAAAAAAATCATATAAGAGAATAAATTAAATTGAGCAGATATTCCACAGATACATATATTCAAAATATTATTTTCCAATAGTTTAGACAATGGTTTTATAATTATTTCTGGTATATCTTATAACTAACATTCTTTTTCTGAATAGCTAAAGTCAGTTACCACACTCGACATCAAGTAACTGAGCGCATGTGGCCTTGAGATTTTAATATTAATGTATCTGGTATATTTGAAAAAAAAACTACGAGACAAAATAGAATCATTATGTTAAAATAAAATTTTAGTTTCTAGTATTCAAATATATTTTTAAAGTAGATATTATCACAATAGATGTACAATTGTTGTTGTAACTTTAATGAATAATTTATATACCAGTGTATAAGAACCAAAGTGGAACAGATATTAAGAAGTAATAAAATTCAATTTAATAAATAAATTAACATTTCGTAACTATTAACCTTTCTTGAATTTATAAAGAACAATACTTTGCATGTTTTCACAAAGTTCACTTTTAGTTTTCACAACAGTTTGATAAAAATGAATCTACTCAAAACATTTTAATGTAAAGAACTGAATTTGAAAAGTAAATATGTAATTTACTAAATAATAAAAATAATAAATTCTAATATTGTAAGTTGGGCAATTCGCGATTTTCTATATGGGGTTATTGAACACTTAAAACAAGCCCATCAACACGCTTTCCCTAAAGTGCGAGATAGCATTGAACTTGAAACTGAATACTATGATTCGAGACAAAAGTCTAGCCAGTCACCAATAGCATTTTCAGCGAGCAATGAAATCGTACTAAAGCGAGTGATTGGAAAATTAGTTTATGTTTATATGAACGAAATCATAATTACTTCGGGGTCCTTTACTGATCATATCCTCCATCAGGAGATAGTTTTCCAGTTGTTACAGGATGCGGGTTTGACTTTAAATCATGAGAAATGTCATTTCGGTCAGGAGGAATTGAAATACCTAGGAGTGATCGTAAATAGAAACGAGATGCACACTAAGCCTAACAAAATTAAAAATATGCCAGCCCCAAAGATCGCATGCCAGGTTTTTTTAATTTCTAGTTATGGCTGGTTGGTATCAAATATTCATTAAAGATAATTCTGAGCAATGTGAACCATTATATGCACCTAAATGCAAAATGGTAAAACTGGAAAGGACTCTAGAGGCCCAAAGGGCCTTTGAGACGTTAAAGTTTGCTCTGACTTCGGAGCCGGTATTACAATTACCTGATCTGAAATCCCCTGTCGAATTCCACACCGATGCTGGCTCAGTCGGAGTGGGTGATATGTTTACACGGGGGGAAAGACCTATAGCATATGCATCAAGAACTCTAAATAAGGAGGAGAGAAGGTATTCCATAACCGAAAGATAATGTTTAGCAGTAATTTGAGTACAAAAAATTTCGGTCATATTTCGAGAATTGTCCAACGAAAGTAATATGAGACCCCTCAGCGCTGCCCAAATTAACAAATGAAAAAACCTTTCAAGCAGAAAGGTAAGGTGGGCTTTAAAATTGGCAGAATATAGTATAGTGTAGGAACATAGACCAGGGAATCAAAATATAGTAGCTGCCGTTTTATACAGACAGCCTTTTGAGGGACAGGTACTTGGGCGTGTCTCTTGCGCTATTATAAATTATCTGTGTAAATTTCAAGAGAGTAGTTGAAAAGAGAGTAAAGACAGAACCCAGAGTTAAGTCATATTTACCGTTATTTAGAAAATCTGGAGGATTCTACAGTAAATACAGTAATTTCCAAAAACTGGTGCCAAGACATTACACTTCTTGATGGTATACTTCTTTCTGCTAAGTATCTAACTTCTAAATATACTGACCCTCGAAACCTCGAAACCTAATAGGCATTGTTGTCTTTTAGTAATCATAGATAATTTTTCTAAATGGGTCGAATTAATTCGATTACGGAAAGTAACAGCTAAAGCAGTGACCATTGTCCTTTTTAAAGAATATATATCTAGGTACGGTGCTCCGAATAAGGTAGTCAGTGATAAGGGACCCCGATTCATTTCGGAAGTATTTGAGGAACTATATCACACCTTGAACATTGCACATATAAAAACTATTACTTACAGATTTCAAGCAAGCGCTTCGAAGAGAGTTAATCGAAATTTAGTGCAGATGCCAGCTAGTTAAGTGCAGTCAAATTATACTTCTTGGGATCAATTTCTACAACAGTTCGCATATGCAAACAGAACCGCGGAACATGGAACAGCGGGGAAGACTCCTGTGTGTGTGTGTGTGTGTGGTGAGCTATTTTTAAAACGTAAATTAAAAACTCCCTTCCAAAAACTGGTCCACGTCCCCGAACATGGAGATATAGTAAGTAAGGACACTGAGAAACTTTTGGCTGAGGTTCAACAAAGAACATATAAACAGCAAAACAAACAGTTTCGATATTACAATAGGAGATACCGGGATTGGACGGTTAAAGTAAACGATATGGTTTCAGTGGAAACTCATCCAATTAGTTCAGCAAAGCACAGAGTGGTTGCCCAATTTCTTCAACAGCCAAATTTGAGGTACCAAATTTGTTACTGTTTTAGCCAAAATTGGTACTGTTTCAGCCCAAATTTGAGGTACCATTCAAAGTGGTTCGAGTGTTTAAAAACAATGTAGTGATTCTAAAACATGGAAGAGAAACCAATGTCAATATTGACCAAGTTAAGCTCTTCCACCAAAGAAAGGACAGTAGGAAGGGGGAGACGACAGAACGAGGTGTCTATAGGGATGATCAAGAAAGAGCGTCGTGAGATACCAGTCAGCACAATTACTCGGAGAGCCCCAAACCACAATCAGTTAGACCCAAGCAAAACACGAAGTAAGACCGCCGAGTACCGCAAACGAAACGGATGATCGCATTTTCGAGTAATAGGGAAAAGCCCCGAAAGCGACGTTTCCTAGAGAAATCAGTAAATATTGACCGGCAATTGAACATTAGAAAATGTAAACCGGTTAAAAGAACTTTATCCAAAGGTTTGACTTCGCCTCCGAAGAGATAAGTCCCCCAAAGGCCACTACCAAGAATTAAAAGAGCATCAAACTCGTCTCTATAGACTCCAAGGCCAGCCAAACGGTCTCCAATCACATTGAAGCTGTCCTGGAGGAGCAGTCAAAAGGTGTCAGCTACATCCACCAAGTCAAAGAGATCCCCGCCTCAAGTCAACCACAACAATTGAGAAACCCAATAACCTCCGCAGTAGAAGTATCAAACACCGGAGAGAACCGACGGCTATCTTGGCAGAGGAAAGAGAATTCATTGAAGAGCGATGGAATGCAAGCCCAAAGCAACACACAGAAAGGCTAGCAGGAGAAGTATCGTCTCTTTAAGCAAAATTGGATCCCAGAAAGAATTTAAGGGCAAATATAAGATTGTATCACTTTTTATTATTTCCATTTGGCAAAACGTTCAGATATTTTTATCAGAGCAAGTCTTTGGTTTTTCGCCTTGCATTGCGAAGCAATAGAGAAGCTTTGGCTCTTGCACCACTAAAGGCAGCGGACATTCACTTGAAGCTAATTTTTTTTTCAAAATTGTAAATCACCAAGTGCGTGATCTTTCCAGATGGAAAGTAGTGAATTTTAATTTTAAAGATTGGAACTTTCAAAATTTAAACATTTGTTAAAGTATAACATTTGTTTACGAATTGACTTGTTTTCTTAAAAGTAACTGTCTTGTTATTTGTTGTTCATAAATTATACATATAGTCATTTCATAATTGTACTTTATTATACATCTGGTCATCTCGTGGCGTAATTAAGGATCGCGACTATTATTAACACTTAGCGCTGTGTAAGTTCGCATTTTGTATTATTCTATCTCTTGACTAGATCACATCGTTCACTAGTTGTTTATATATTATGTTATAGATGTGATGCATTTTTATAAAAGAAATTGTTTATTAATGTAATTTATAAATTGCAATGATGTACAGCGCCATCCATTTCATGGTACCGGGCCCTGACGATTTTAACCTCAAAGATAGTACCTAGGGTTGGTTTTAGACGCCAAATTAACATTTTCCCACCATATCCGAAAAACCTATCAAAAGGCTATCGGAATGAGCAGATTGCTCACACGCTTGATTTCTCGTAAGAGCAAGCTGGCGATCAGGCACAAAATTTTGCTCTACAAGTCGATCTTAAGACCGATCATGTTGTATGCGTCGCCTATTTGGGCGTCTGCGGCGACCACCCATCTGAAACGACTGCACGTCTTTCAAAACATCCACCTTAGGAAAATGTTAAATGCTCCCTGGTTTGTTCGGAACGAAGTCCTGCATAACGACCTTAAAATTGAACCAATTCTAGAGTTCATCAAGAAACAATCTTTTAATTTCTTTAATAGGATCCCTCAAATACCTAATGAATCGCTTCAACAGCTCCCTGCGTATGATGCAAGCATTACATCTTCGCAGAAAAGACCCAGAGCAGCGCTCGGACACTCCTATGCTCACTTTCCAGTCCTAAAAAGACTGCGAGCGCATTGAAGCAATTCATTAGTGAAATCCTGCTTAATTTTCAAAATTCAGGACTTCACTTCGATAAGTGGCAATGTCCCATGGTCAAAATGGACCTCGTGTAATACTGTCGATCACTTTCAAAATTTTTAATTTTTCGAAAACTTGAAAATTTAAACACTTTTCCAATTGTAAACAACTAAAATCATCATCTTTCTAAGGTAATAACAGTTTTCTCCACCAGGCGTCGCTATTGGAGCATAGTTCCAAATTGCTCAATTCTTACTTTTCGACTCATTCTCCTCGCGTTTAAAATCTCCCTTAATTTTAAATAGCTAAATTTTCCTTTAAATTGGTTTCGGAACGGCATTTCTTTTTAATTCATTTTAATTCAATTGTTTAATTTTTCTTTTTATAACCTCTCAAAATCCCGCGGACAACAGCTTTCTCGAAGTCGCTTTCGTCTTCGAACTGATGTCCCACCCCTTAATCTGCTCTCCGCCCATTGCTATATATGCTTCTTAGCTTACGGCTACAGCATCCAAAAGCAATGCGCGCTTTCGTAACTTTACTTTCCAACTTTGTTTCGGCAGTTCCTCACTCTGCCGAACGCCCAGGCGTTTGTTGCCTTGATCCTAATTATGATAGCCTTTTACAATTCTGATAAACTTTAACTAATTATGCTCTTTAATTATAAATTATGATGAGAGGGTAAGTTTTTAATTTTTAAAATAGGTACCTCGTAATTTTAGCCGTTACCGTTACCGTTAACCTCAAAGTTGACCGCAGATTATTTGCTGCGGAAAAGAAGAATGGAAGATTTGTTATAATAAAGTTTTGTTTATATATTAAGATCAAATTACTTGTAAGCTCTCTTTGGATTCCACCTAGGATTAGTCATTTAGTGATGAATCAAAGTTAGCGATACGTGAGTGACTTAAAAATTTGAAGTTTCGGTAGTGGTCCATGATTTAGGCCTTTAACTTAATTTTAATTGTAATTCCAGCTGGGTTATTATACCCAAACATAAATCGAGTTTTATTTCTGGGGAGGGGTTGTGACGTTAGTCTATTCGTGATTTTCTCTTCACTAAACTTGGAAACTTTAATTGAGATTGATTGCACGAAATAAACAATTTCTTTTCAACCAAAATGAAACATGATTATGCAACTTAGAGTCAAATAGAAATAAAGTGAAGTGTGATAAATACTATGGTTTAACTATAAGCAAAGGGAAATTTAGAGGATACAGGGGGAGTTTAATTAGCGCAGAGCGTATGCCTAGCAAGAGATAGATGATATCAAGAGTTGTTACTGGTGGTAATTGTTGTAGAGGATTTATTAAATCAAAGTAACCACAGTTAGAGAGGTTTCAGTAAGGGAGTATTATTTCAATAATAGTTGAATAGATGGATTTATTCAAAGGCCCTCAGAGAGAATGTAAAATATTAGATATTATATTACAGTAATTGATAAATAAATAGTTGAATAACTTACTGGTGTATCCTTATATAAACTGTTGACTCTTGGAGTTAGTTATATCCGATTACATTATGGCACAAGAGTCTGGTAGAAGTAGTGAAACGCCACAAAATTTTCTTTATTTGTTTGAATTACAACTTTTCATAAGATTATTGTATTTTCTCTCGGAATACTTTTCCTCCTTTTTCATTATATATTAAATAAAGTGTAACTTCTGCGTTAATAAGTGTTCATAAAAATGTCTTAATAACTTCCTATTGATTATTAAAAATTTTATATAGAATACTTCTCTCATTTAAAACTGAAATGACATTGAAATTTTAAAAAAGTAAAACTGATTTTTTGGTGTTTGTAAAAAAATAAGCAGGAGTATTTTTAAACATACAGATTTTTGACAATAGAACTATATATTTATTAATAACTGTTGATCACTTTAAAATCAACATTTGTACATGTGTATAATTTTCATAGGTTTTAAAAGACATATAAGATGAGGAGTTAGGTACTTGGGAATACGTTGAGAGATAGATTGAATCATTCTTACGTTAGAATATCGTGATAAAACATTTAAAAGTATCTTTCCAATTCCATGACACTTTCATGAATCAACATTTGAATTGTCTCTTCCTCCCATAAAGAACTGTTTGTATAATTCCAAGGATAGAAAGTACATGGACATATGCCTATATAAGGTAATTTAAAATTATTATATAACGTTATAACGATATTCTACAAAACTATGATGAGACATATATGTTAAAATGCCTTATAACATTATTCAAAATATGTTATTAAAAATAAATATCAATTTTTAGATAAAAATGAAATTATTAATATTATAAGATATATATATTCGTCATAGAAATTCAATGTGTTGTCACTAAAGCAGCATAATTTATATATATATATATATATATATATATATATATATATATATATATATATATATATAATATATATATATATATATATATAACATACTTATTAATGTACCAATCCCGCGACTTTGTAAAGAACATAACATCAGATACAGTCGAGAAGCTATTAGAATTTCTTTCCTTATTTAAAGCCGTGAGAGCGTGAGACCATATCTTCATAGGTAGTTAGTCTTACATCATTAGGTAAGAACAGAAAATTGTGTATGAAAAAAGAGCAAGCCTGTATATAAAGAGAGATGCTTCTTTCTGTTGTGTTTTGCTTATATATTAGGAAAATCTCCATCAAAGTCATAAGCACGTGGTAGAAGTAAGAGTTCCAGGAAATATAGTGATAGGAATTAAAAGGGATTGTTTTTTGATAGATTTATATAATTAGTTTAGCAGAATTAATCCTTTTCAGAGCGCGTGATTAATAAATTATAGGATACTTTGAAGTTGGATCAGGAAATAAGAATGAACTCTTTACTTTGATAGAGATGAGATAGGTGAGAAAGTTAATTTTATTATTTGGAAGGTTATTGAATTAAAAGTTAAAATCATTACAATTTCCCCCATAAGGGGCCAGTTGCGTTGGGCCCTAACATTCAAGCCTTTATCTTACAGGGTACAAGGAAGAAAAAAAATCGAAGTTTGAATAGAGTTATGTTTAAAATAATTCACTCTAAATAATTCATATTTGCAAATTTAAAATCTAAGAAATCTTTTATGCCCTGGGAATCCTTCATTCTTTTACTAGAAACATACACATTTTCTAAAAAGATAGTGTCAATTTAAATACTAATTAAAAATATATAATTTGTTGTGTAGTAGTGTGCTTAAGCATCAACAAATTTGAACCTGTAAAAAAATACCAATATACAACAGAGATATGTGGGTGGATATTTGTAAATCAAAGTATATATAAAACAAGATATAACATTTCAAAGATTAATTTGACAATTCTGTAAATTCAATTGCATTTTGATCACTGATATATCAACTGACACAGTATCAATCAATGTTTCAAATTTTCCACAATGCATCTTTGAGTGAAAGGAATGAACGTAAACCACCAATAAACTTTGTTTTCTACATGGTACAGGGATATCAACAGACATAGAATGACAGTTTTTTTTTTTTTTTAATCGTTTTAAAGTATTACTTAAATTTAAAATAGTTATAAAAGAATATGTTTGTATTATTTATTACTTTTCATTTCTTAGTCTACAACTTTCTAAACCAAACCTTTTTTCAAGAATTAGCTGGAAGAAATGTGGTTGACAAACTAGTGCCAAATTTGTTCGATGTCACCTGGAGTACACAATTTATTCATTTATTATTATTTATTCATATTATTCATTATAAATTAGTTATCCACTTTCCTTATTAATACCTTCATCTATAGAATCATCCTAAATGGACATACATTCTTTTTTAAGCAAAACAGTACTTAAACTTAAAATAGATGTTATTGATAGGTCAAACAATTCAAAAATTCTTTTTACTTTTCATTACGCATAAAACCATTTGTTGGTTTTCATTTTAAAACCATATAATATTCATTTACAAATTATATAACATTTCTATTTGAACAACAACTTTCATTTAAATCAATATGTTATCATTTCTCAAGTAATGTTTAAAAACAATATGCTTCCATTCAATCTAAAATAGTTTCATCAATGTATTCAATTCAAACTAAATATGTAAATTCATAGATAGTTTCTTATGATATTGAGAGATAGTCCACCAAAACGGATCTAATTAAGCATTGAACTTCAAATATTTTTTGTAATAAAGGCAAATTATAAAAATTTACTCTATTATTTTATAGGCACACGTTATTTTTCTAGTTTGGTTTTACCTTGTAGAAATAATAAGATTTCAATTTGTGCTTCAAAAAAATGTTTCACTAAAAATATTCTGAAGAATATTAAATATAAACAAACTTTGTTTTTACTATACACACAAAATAAAAATGTTATTTCTTAATGTGATCGCTCATTTAAAATCCATTTAGAGATTGAATTCAAAAGCTATTTCATCTATGTATAATATACTTTTTTTTTTTTTTATAGTTAAAAAACTTTAGAAACCAGACACTTTTAAGAACCAATTCCAAACTTTCGATAATACACACAACACATATTATTCAAAAAAAAACTACTTTTATACATTTAAATCAAATCTCCAAAATATGTTAACTTTTATATTTTCATAAGAACTAAGATCAAATTTAAATGAATAACCAATTTCAATTACATCAGGCAATGTTATCACAATGAATCAATTTACAAATAATGTTTTAAAATTACTAATTGAAATTAATTTAATTTTAGAAATTTAGTAAATCATTGAAAATTCACTAAAATAATTGTAATAGTGACGTCAGTGATCCCAGATGAAATAAATATTTTTCTTTAAGTTCATTATACATGGTAAAGCTGGCTTCATAAATTAGAATTCCACTTTTGTTTTGTTTCCGACATGATATAGGTCGGCCATATTGGAACATCTCTAAAGATACGTATGAAAAGTCCTTGAAAATTGATGAGATGATGTTACTCGCATTGCAACGGTATCGGATGGTCGTAAGTAAGACTGGCATGTTGTTATTTTTTCTTTGGCGAGAATTCATGCAGGGTTTCGGTATGATTCCTGGTCGTCGGAAAACGAATTCCAGTAGAAGTGCTTGCTCAGCACATTCTCACTCTCATGTTATCGAAATTTAAATCTCACATTTCCACTGTTGAACTCTTATCCTACCGGCTAAATGTAACGCATTATTCCTGTCGACTTTGTAAAGTAACATAATATCAGATACAGTCGAGAGGCGTATTAAATTTTCACTTTTATTTAAAGCTGAGTGAGACCATTTCATTAGGTAGTTGGTTACATCATTTAGGTAAAATTAGAACAATTTATTATGAAAAAAACAGCGCAGTATATATAAATGACGTTTTCGTTGCGTTTTTTGTATATACTAGGGAAAATTCCCATCCAAACGTCATAAGCACGTGGTAAGGGCAAGGGATTCCAAGGGAAATAGTAGATAGAAATTAAAAGGGATTGTTTTTTTTTGATAGATTTATAGTGTTTAAGCAGAATTAATCCCACAAGAGCGCGTGATATGTAATAAATTATAGGATACTTTGGAAGGGGATCAGGAAACTAGAATGAACTCTTTACTTTGTGAGGAATGAGAGATAGAATAGAAAGAGATTGGTATTATTTAGGGTAATTATTGAATTAAAAGTTAAATCATTACATATATATAATATATAAAACTCTCGTGTCACAATGTTCGTTCCCATACTCCTCCGGAATGAAATGAAATTTTTTATGAAATTTTTTATGCATATTCAGTAAGTCTGAGAATCGGCTACTATCTATTTTTCAAACCTCTAAGTGATAAGGGGTGTCCACCCCCCAATTTTTTTTTTATTTTTTTGATAAAAATTTTTTTTAAATTTTTTTATTATGTGGCATTAAAAAATACATACAACCCTAAATTTTCACTTTTCCATCACCAACCCCTGCTCTTTAATAGTCATTTTCATACTTTTATCATTTTTTTTATCCCACTCGATAACATCAATTATTATCACTTGGTAAGTTATCCCCTCCATGTGTCTACCGGTGTCACTTCTCACCCAGTAAACAGCACGGAGTAGGGATGACAACGAAGATGGTCTCCTATTTCTCTCAAACAATAAGCCCTCTCTCACTCCCTCTACAGTTTTCGGCTATTATTAGTGTTTATGCGTCTAGCGTAGTAGTTAAACATTTTTACTATCTCAGTGTAACTCTCATATCAAATATATACTCAACTAACTTTATTATTTATTTATTAATTACTAATATTATTGAATATAATTAATTATTTATAACTAATAAAATTATTAATTTTGAGTGTAATTCGCACGATCAGTTAATTAAGTGATTTACATAACCTCTAAAATACTCAACACGTGTCACGAGTTCTCGCAAACAACGGCTATTGAGTTGTAAGTATAAATTATTTTTATACGTTTATTATAAAATAAAAAATTATTCTTTCTTATTTATAACGAAAATATGCCAACAAAACGCAAAGGGGCCGATTTGAACCGTGATACAAATAAATCTAGAAGCATTCGAAATAGAAGAGCCCAAAGAACCGAAGAACAAGTTCAGGAAGAAAATACTGGAGCGCGTGTGAGAATGGCGCAATTGCGTCAAGAACAA
Organism: Nephila pilipes; assembly: GCA_019974015.1. NCBI lineage: Eukaryota > Metazoa > Arthropoda > Arachnida > Araneae > Nephilidae > Nephila > Nephila pilipes. The sequence continues at coordinate 66,763 of BMAW01087760.1, forward strand.
TTAGACGATACACGAGCTGAACGCAATGAAGTCATGAGATTAGAAATGAAGTCATGAGATTTGAAATTCAAAAATGAACCAGCCGGGATGTGTTGCGCGTCAGGGAAGGTACAACTACCTGAAATTGAAACACCACCGGTACCATTGAACGGTTTGCTTATCGGCACAGATCCAGATTCTAACGTGTTCCTGAAGTCCATTCGAACATTCAACTCATGCTTTCAAATGACATCGTTCGGAGCAACAGAAATAGTTCAAAATACTAATGCAAATGGTCAACAATACAATTTTACATTTAAAATCAGAGGCCAAGTTTATCATAAAATAGGCTCATTGCTGCCTATGCCAAACGAACCACATAAATTTTTACAAATCTACTTTATGGGCGGCGAGGACTCCGGAAGCGCACTAGCCAATCGGGTGGATGCACGTTGTGGCTACAATAACCTTGATTCATTCTTTGCCAGACGCATCGTCAGCGAGCTGGATGCTCTATTGAATGAGCATAATGAATTGTTGAAAATATTCAAATCCCACATGCACAAATTAGAAAGCGATAATCACGCTATTGTTATTAATCCTGATAAAACACCAGCTGGAGAACACATTCGTAGATTCAATGCACCTGTTGCTGACGACGTTGCTGGAATCATGTTTGGTGATCGTACAAGTGCACGAGAAATTGTGATTCGTATGAGAAATAATAATCTTCAGTTCATTGCTGATACACACCGCTCATATGACGCTCTCCAATATCCGCTAATCTTCTGGAAGAGACAAGACGGATATAGCATAAATATTAAACAACGAGATCCCGTATCAGGTACTTCATTAATTATGAATTTGATCATTACACTTTTAACAAAACAATTAAATTATTAAACGTAATTAATTTAAATTAATATTTATGAATATATTATTACAGGAGCCGAAACAAACAAGAACGTTAGCTCGAAGGATTATTATGCGTATAGATTGATGATTAGACGCGGGCTGGACAACGTCATTCTACGATTTCGAGAGCTTTGTCAACAATTCATGGTCGACATGTACGCGAAGATAGAGGGCGAACGACTACGATACTTACGATATAATCAACTCAAGCTACGTGAGGAAGAGTACATTCACCTTCGAGACGCTATTGTCAACAACGCCGCCGAGATTGTAACTCTGTCATTCTACCATCATCGTACATAGGCAGACCACGTCATATGCAAGAGTATATACAGGATGCTCTGACTTTCGTGCGCGAATATGGGCGACCGTGTTTATTTATCACGTTCACATGTAATCCAAAATGGCCAGAGATTACATCTTTGCTGTTGCCTGGCCAAAATGCAATACATCGTCATGACATTACAGCACGTGTGTTTAGACAAAAGCTGAAGTCTTTAATAAATTTTATTACTAAATTACATGTATTCGGTACCACACGTTGCTGGCTGTATTCGGTTGAGTGGCAAAAGCGAGGAGTACCTCATGCCCACATTTTGGTTGGGTTCATCGACAAAATCCGTCCTGAAGAAATAGATAATATAATTTCTGCAGAAATTCCCGATCCGTCTACTGATCAATTGCTGTTTGATATTGTTACAGCAAACATTATTCATGGCCCATGCGGTACTTTTAATCGTTCATCGCCTTGCATGGCAGATGGAAAATGTACAAAAAATTTCCCTAAAGATTTCACTAACGATGCAATCACAAATGTCGACGGATATCCAATATATCGTCGAAGGAATCCAGATAATGGCGGACAATCATTTATTAAAAACATCAGCAACACAGACATTGATATTGAAAATTGTTGGGTCGTGCCATATTCGCCCCTGCTGAGCAAAACATACAATGCTCATATTAATGTTGAGTTCTGCAGTTCTGTGAAGAGCATTAAATACATTTGCAAGTATGTCCATAAAGGCAATGACATGGCGGTGTTTAGAGTGGAAAATACCAATGTGAATGCTCCTCCAGTGAATAAAAACGATGTAATAACGCTCTACCAAATTGGTCGGTACATCAGCTCCAATGAAGCCGTTTGGCGTATCTTTGGTTTTCCGATTCATGTACGGGATCCAGCAGTTGTTCAGTTAGCCGTTTATCTTGAAAACGGTCAGCGTGTATATTTTACGAACGAGACAGCGATTGAACGTGCTATAAGTCCACCAAAAACTACACTCACTGAATTTTTTGAATTGTGTAATCGTGCGGATGATTTTCGTACCTTTGCACGTACTTTACTCTATTCACAAGTACCACGCTATTCCACATGAGCTCAAACAAAACAATGGATACCCCGCAAGCAAGGCTCACCAGTTGATGCATGTTCCAATTTATTCAAATCAAACGCCTTGGGGCGAGTATTTACAGTGAATCCAAGACAGACTGAGTCCTTTTATCTTCGACTATTGTTGGTTAATGTTACTGGTCCATTGTCATTTCAAGATATACGTAAAGTGAATGGGCAACAGTATACAACGTATAAAGATGCATGCCTTGCACTCGGCGTGCTGGAAGATGACAATCAGTGGGAATGTATGCTTGCTGAAGCAGCATTGAACTGTACAGCAATACAAATTCGTCTACTATTCGCTATAGTGTTGACTACATGTTTTCCAGCCCGAGCAGAGATATTGTGGGATAATCACAAAGATTCAATGATTGATGATATATTGCATCAACATCGTACACGGTGTTACGATCTAGCGATAACATTCAGCGACGATATGTACAATGAAGCATTG
>BMAW01087760.1:84174-115361 GCA_019974015.1 Nephila pilipes
ATAAAAAGATCTGTTGTGCTTTCGTTCAGTTACGTATTGCTGTCTTGCATCAATCAACCTAAAATTATGTGATACCGGTAAAATTACAATAGCAAGAAAATTTCAGGCTCAAAATTAGTAATTATCATGGCTTCCTACGTAAGAGCTATACTATCAAATTAATTGTCCATTCTATATAAGATTATATTCTGTATAATTCAATTTTGAAATGTCAGAATTTATAATTTTCTATTTAGTCGTAATGTTTGGAAGGCTTAATATTTTCTTAAATGCGCATAAAATGTCATTTTGTAATGTAATAAATACTAATACTTTTTGGGCTTTATTTCTAACTAGAAGCCCCATAAGGTCATACAGCCTGCCATTCACTGGTAAAATATGCCTTAATTCATGACAAGTGCATTGATGCTTTAAATATTTAGCATTTCTTACATCAATTAATATTTATTTGTGTTCATTATTCTTTTGATTTTAGGTGTTTGATCATTTGCGATTATATTTGTGTTTTTCATTTCTTTATATGTGTGCGTGCGCTCGCGTGTGTATAATGAATTGGGTGTTATATTGGTGTTGATTGGTACTAGAACGTGATCAAACTTAACAAGTATTGGCCTGGTCCACGACACCATGACCACTCTACTACCGGCCACCTTAATCTGAAGACTAAGTGTTTTAAAATTTCCTCTATGTAGATCAAGCAAAACTCACATAAATATTATATTTGATACAACAAATAATTTCATTAGAAATGAAAATTTGAAAAGAGTCAGTACTCGTTTCAAGATATTCATTTCATTGGTTTTCTTCTGCGATTTGGGATAAAAGCATAGAACATTTACCATAAGTGGATACGACTAAAAACAAACATTTCCTAGGCCATTAAAGAAAAGATGAAAATGTTGGCTTAAATCCTATTTATCTAGCTTTTAAGGGATGAGGAGACAAATGTGTAGATATTTTATTTTCAATGTTTTATATTAAAATATCGTTTTGATGACCAGTGTAATATTCAAGTTTATTTATTGATTTATTGAAATAAAGCTTCCAAAGATTTCTTTGAATCATTGGTCCTAAAACAATGTTGAACACCAAGTGATGTCTAACATTCAGTTGTAGAATACATATTATATCTTCTAATAGGATTTTGGGTTTCGCTTACAAGAGCAAAGATTACATTATGTTATTCAATTCGAAATTTTCCTAGCTGGAAATTTTCCCAATATCTACACGATGTTTAAATCTCATCAGAAGGACGTTAACTATATAATAGTTTGTGGACTGCTTTTCTATTGTTTAGACGTATTCTTTTCTTTTAGAGCTCTTCTTTTAAAGAAAATTATGTTAAATTCTATAAGTTAAGTTACTTAAATGAAACCAAACTTCTTATATTTATATCATCGCTTTATACTGTAATGTCATAATTGGAACTGATTCTCTTACAAGCATCAACCATTTTATCATTACTTAACCATTTTAGGCTGGACATATTTTCTCTACACATTTTTGCTTCGTCTGTGGTGTGTTTTGACAAAATAAAGCTAATCTACTGTCTCATTTTTCACTTCGTGCAATTGTTACTTTCTTTTGATACTATTTATTGTATTGCTTCTTGCTTCACTTCAACGTATTATTTTATTTCATTTAATTGATCTCTCAATATGCTTTGCTTTTCATTAACAAATTGAATGTATGCAGCTGGGATATTACCTATATAAACACATATCCCTTTCTAATTACAGGGTTTCGAGATTGTCACATCAACTTGAGATAACAAATTTTATTTCATTCAGTTTCTTAATTAGTTCCTGTACCACTCTAACTAATAACATTCTTCAATACAGTATTATAAATATTATTCCTAGAAGATTTTGCCCAATAATGACATTCTTTGCCATTACACAATAAATTGCTATCATTATTTGGGTCAAACAATATATAAAATTAATTCTATATGGAACGCGTTTATTAATGATTCCATTGGAAATACATTTTAAAACTTTTTGAATTGAAGAAACATTGCATTATAAGCAGTATTTTAAAATCTTTCAAGGTGGTATATTTTATATTTCCTTTAGCACCTAAAAATATCTGTAAAATACCTTTCTTTCCCACACATTTACCATTAAATGGTAACGTATAGTGTTGTTCACTGAAATTAGATGGTACAACCATACAGAATGATTAAAATCATTGCTTTGAATCAAATTAAAGTTCTAACAAGTGAGTGTTTATCTCTTACAGAAATTCTTTTGATAGATTGAAAATTTAATTTCATCAGTAACCAATCTACATGTTTAAAACTTATAAATATTGCTAATTATTCAAAACAAAATGTAATTCGTTTCATTCTTCCAAAGTAGAATGGTATAAATTTATGCCACCGTCCACACCTAGAGGGTTAGAGGCAACAGTTAGCAACACTAAAATTTTCGCATCAGACTGACTATCTTGTTGGTTCACATTATTACATCAAAGATACGTGTCGTAAACTTGTTATAAAGTAACAATGAAGCAAAAATCATACTTATTCTCCGAAAATTAAAACTGGAAAAATTCTATACAAAGTTTTGAAGATAGATTTATACATAAGGAGCTCTTTTATTATAGTTATTGCTAAATTGCTCAGATAAAAGTAACGATGAAATATAGAAAATGGACAAATGTAAATTTTCTGATATTAAAATTAAAGCAAAATTCAAATTCACTATATTTAGAAAAATGTATTAAAAATAAAGCAAACAAATGAAAAATTGAAAAGTACGTCCCAGTACATAAACACTTCACTAAACAATAGCTTCTTGGTTGCTAAAATAAATTTATCAAAGCTGTACTTACGAATAGACAACAAACAAACACAGGGAAAAGATTTTCTCCAAACAAAACTATTGCTCAAGCGAAGATGAGGAGAGTCTTCAAGAATGTTCATATGGTGACCAGGAATAGTAGAATAAGTCCTTCTGTACCTCATGCATATCGTAGAGGCTACCACTGAAATGGGTGCACCCAGTGTTTGGGATATGTACCAGCGACTAGGGATTATATCCAGGGACTTCAGAACTTGTCTTCAGGGACGAGGTATCATGGGCTGGGGCACCTAGTGATATTTTCTTTCTCATGGGGTTACTGTCTTTGGTAACCACGGGTGACGCGCCCTGGGGTGCAACATAGCGATCCTTCTCTAGTTAACCCTCATTCTTATCAACCAATTTTGTCTTTTTAATTTCTTCTCGTCTACACCACAAGTTAAATCTTGTTTAGCGCAGCATAGCCATACTCTCGGCTCTTGCGTCACTGAATTTAACATTACCCTCACACTCGAAGCGTATGAGATAGAACTGGCTGGAGTAAGCAGTTTGGGACTGTTGTTGTTAAGCTTGTGGGACTTGCAAAAGAAAATTGATTATGTGCCATTAGATAAAATAAACGATAGCTGTTGACAATTGAGGGAGACAGTTGGGCTCATTACTTACTACTGGTGAACTTGATCAAAATCTAAGTAACAAAGATATGAATCATTGAAGAAAGATATTACAAAGATACAATTCAGCATAAAGTTACGATTTATAAGATAAACGAGCCCTCGGCATTAGGGCACCAGATGTGAATCTTAAAGGATGATTCCTTCCAAACTGGAAAGATCCCAGAATACCGCTTTAGCGGTGATTAAAAGAAACGAAAATTTATTAGTATTCATTCCATAAATACTAGAATGGGAGGATTGAGCTTTTTACATCTGTGAGAGGTATGTTTCGAAAAATGCACCCAATTACCGTGGACGACCTTTAGATTTCTGAACTCTTAAGATTTATTTATAGTTCAGAATCTACCTCACTTATTTTATTTATAGTACCATATGTCTAGGTTTATGTTTTTAACTATGTCTTCTAAAATTATCTTAAAGATAAACACACGGGCTTTCAGTTGAAAAACTTGTTTGTTTGAAGCTCTTTCTGATGGATCAGGGTTACCTTCAAATTTTAAATTTCAAACTGACTAAAATATGTCATAATAAAAATAATAGGGTACGTACCTTGTTATTTAAGAATTCCTCTTTTTAACTTGTGAAAATAGTAATAAGCAATTTTAATTTTCTGTATTGCTACTATAACAGAAAATCACATTTTCTAATTTCATTTAGATTATCCATTAATCTCTGTAGTTAATCACTGCCTCCCTATTCGTGGAATATTCTGTTCTTTTACCTCTTATAAAGCAAATTTTAAATTTACCTGTTAAATGTCCATGCAGTATGTGTCATAGGCTAATAATATTACTATTTCTCTATTGGTTCAGATTTAGGTTTCATAGTTATTTAACTTTATAATCTATTTTCATTAAATAACCAATATCCTACCGATCATATTATTTGTCGAAATATATTCATGTATGGTACCCAAGCTCTCGAGTTGTGCTGATTAATCAGGTAAGGGCTTAAGCCATAGAATGTTAGATATTATATTGGCTACTAATTATTGAATGAAATATATAGGGCACTCTAAACATAAATTTATGAATTTAATGAAAATACGAATTCCTTAATTACATTGTTTGATAATTACACGTTTATAAAGATAAAAAGATTTGTTGTAATTTTCATACCCTCAGGATGAAAAATCAATTATTTTAACTTTTTAAATACTAAAATGTAAATGCAAGTGAATATTTACAATGCGTATGCAGAGTTGGATATTGTTTAGATCTTTACTAGCTCTTTCAGTAGATTTATCAGTTCCTTTAACTCATAATACTTAAAAATAATTCTATATAAATTTTAATAAAATTTCAAATTTGTATATGAAGACGTTTAATCTTTTCTAGATATATAAATTATATGCGAATAACATGCATTTCCTGAGTAGATGTAAAACTCTTCTAATCGAAAATCGGAAGTAAGATAATTCAGTAACTTTGAATAATATGTACTATCTAAATGCCTTCGCAAATGTAAATTAATGAATCAACTTAATATATTTATTAGAATATTACGCTTAACATTTACAGGTAGATAAATTTAATTTAATGCTTATATCTTCAATGTACTGAAATGATTGATTATTAATTATCCATCCACGTATAAATAATTCATACTCGTTTATAAGACATGTTCTGTATGCTTAACTTTAGTAACACTGGCTCCAGGGTTGAGATGTAACTTATAACAGAAGAGCATGATAAAATGAATAGAAAGTTTTCAGATTGATTTTTGTGTATATAAATCCATATCGCTGATTACATTCACTGGTATATTTCTCCTTGATGATTGAGTATGATTGTTATTACATGCAGTGACAAGTTAATATTAGTTCAGGATACCGGCAGGGTCGAGAAAGTCGGATGGTTTTGTTTGTGTACAACTGATCGTGTCAGATTTATTGGATGCTCGACTTTGCCCTTTCTTTCCTCAAGATCAATACTCCGACTCCATTAGCTATAGCGAAACTCTAAAAACGGAAGAATCGAAGACAAATTCTTTGAAATTGTACCGAAGGGGCATGGGAGTAGAAAAAACAAAATAAAAACACCAAAAGTAGGCAAACACAAATAATCAACAATGTTCTGATGTCTTTTTTTCAAGACATCTTCGAAGGTATTAATTTTATTTTGTGTGTTAGTAGTTTCTATCCTTGGAAAGAGTTTTATTTTAGTCTTATTTTCTTTCGAATTTAATATTTTGTGGAGAATTTCTTTTTAAGATGGATGGGAAATTCTCTTTGAATTCCATCAAATGGTCTGACTATTTTCGTCTTACATTTATTTCTTTTCATGAAATTTGACATAACCCTAACCTATTAAAACACATAAAAAGAAAAAGAAAATAATTCCCGAAATAATGGAATGAAATCTATATTAGATAGGATTTTGTTCTCATTCAGAATGGAAAAAAAATCTTCTTTTCAGTTAAGTTTAAGAAGAATGTAAAAATTCATCTGCAATAAAAATATACTTAAAATTTCTTCTGCTATTTATTATATCATAAAAATAGTAATTTAATCTAGTATATTAAATAGTAATTATAACTCTAAATGATTGTCTATAACATTTTACACACCTTTCTATATTTCTGTGTCATTAATCATGTTATCGTCTCATAATACATTATAAAACATTTGAGTAAAAGAATACGAAAGTTATTTCATAATTAAATTTTTAATTTCTATTTGTTTTGAAGGGCTTAGGGAAAAGGTTTGACAAAACTCCTACTTGCTTACTATAATAATCAATTTAATTAAAATTTGACTAGATTTATTTATTTTATTTTTAATTCCTTATCTATTTTCACTCCACGTATTTATTCAAGGCACGGAATGAACAAAAATTAAATTATGAAACAAGATAATTGATAAATTCAATCACTAAGGTAATATTGCGAGATTTCGTTGAATTTATTTACTCATAAGTAAATTTTTCATTTTAGTAATTTTATTTTATTTTTGATTTGAAATGTTTTCTAGAAATATTCATTAAAGTATTAAATGAAGAATTCGTAAGCCATGTTTCTACAGTAGCTGCTTAGATTGTTTTACTATATTCTTTTTATTTTAAGACGCATTATACAAAATTTTTGAGTAATCGTCAATTAATTGAAAAATCAATAACAAAATGTTACAAAATTTATTCAAATTCGTCATATGCAATTTTCAGAAAATATATGTAATCAACCAGTTTTAATCATAAATTTTAATGATATAATATAGGAAAACTTTATAAATAAAAATGAATACCTCATTTGGATCCACTACTAGATAAGTCAAGCTGAGTATCATATCATTTGTTGAATTATGAAAGTAATTTAAGATGTTATGTAGAAAATGCAAATTTCATATTTAAATTATAAGATAAGTAAAACAAAACTGATGCGTAATATATAATTTTCATAAATTTGCTCACTTTTTCTTCAGTTATATTGATTATATATATTTCTTTGTTTTAAGGGGGTCACTTCACGCAGCCTTTTCGCTATCTCTGTAATGTTAAAAATGACCAATTTTAAGGAACATTTTTAAAAAATTGACTGGTTGTAGAGTTACCAATTTTTTTGTGTTCATTTATTGAATAGTTGTTATTATTTTAATGAGAGCTTTTTTTGAAATTTTGATTAGTTTTTTTTTAAAAAATTATTATGTGTTTTTACACTTGAAAAGTTAAAAAACAAAGAAAATTTGTGTACATTTCAACCTCTAAAATTTTTTTGAAAACTTTTTTTAACAAAAGCTCTCATTAAAATATTTCTTTATGTACTAGTAATACATGCACCAAATTTCAAAGCTATAAGATGAGTAGGTTTCTTAAAAATGTTCCTTTTGTGTTGAAATTTACAGTTTTGAGATAATGCAATTTAAAGTACAAACTTACCATTCACTAATAGGTATCAATACCAAAGCTTGAATTGCTTAGATCATCTGCTAGATCATCTTTTTGTCTACATTTTAATAGTCTGTTTTTAATTCTAGCTTTATTGGTTTTTTGTAAAACTGCCTTTTTTGCTTTCTTTATGTGAACATGATCTGCTTCTTGTAATGCTCGACATGTATAAAATCCAGGTTGAACATTTAATAAACTTAAAACTTTTAATTTTGTAATGAATCCTTGATTAAATAGAGATGTTTCATACTTTCCAGTTTTTAAAGTTCATAATTCCATATATATTTATTGGGATTATGTACCAGATGATGATATTTAAATTTTGAATTTTGCCATGTAGGCATCTAGAATGTAGTTCAGGACTTGAAAAATCTCTAACTATTGTTTAATACAATTTATAATAACATCAGGTAAGTTATGCTTGTGTTTGTATTTTTTTCCTTTAATTATGGACCTATTATATGCACACCACTTGTCGTCACCAGTGGGGCAAAGACTGAAATACTGAGTATATCGCAGCTTGTGCAATGACTCTGAGTGATTGAAGATCCAGAGTGCCCCTTCAACTTCCAGTTCTCCACTATTTCCAAAGTAATTTGCGAAATACTTCTCTCTGTGTGCATTTCCATTCCTCAAATTGCACGAATATCTGGAAAATACTTTGACATCAACAATCTTTCCAGTTTCGACACTAACTGTTGTCATGACACCATTTAGTGAAAAAAGCCCTCCTTTTGCCAGGTGCCATCAGTAGCCCCAGGTACATTTGGACTTCCATCATTTTTAAATATTTTGTTAGCAGCTATTGCCATAGAAGCTTTTGTGACTTCCTCTATCGCATCATTTAATAAGTGGGATAACTCATAAAAGCGCTTAGTAATGGGAGGTAAATTCATCACTCCGCAAAACCATTTCACAGCAGCATACCCTTTCCCAATTGATCTCATAGCATATGAAAGTTTCATATTAACTTCATGCACATTAGTATATCCTTTATTAGTTACACTCTGAGTGACTCTAATATTCAGAACTGGTTGTTCGAAACCACAACTGTCACAACATATAAATAGTTCTGTAGCCAAACCTTGGATTTGACGACCAAGATTAATATGGATACCATGTTTTTTACATTTTATGCATAACATACATAATTTTAAGCAATAAGAAAACAGAGAAATGTCAATTATTTCCTTAAATTTATCAGAAGAATTTAAAAAAAGCTTGATACTCACCAGCATACTTACTTAACGTTGATACTTACCATACTAGCATACTTACCATATTTATAAACATTTTATTTATATGAAGCTTATATATCTTCAAAAGAACTTTTATTTAATTAAAAAACATCTCTCTCAAATTTCTATTTCTTAAATGTTTGAGCATTAAACCGAGACATAATGAAAAATATAAATGAAAAAAGTTTTCGAAAAGAACAATTTGTCTACATTAAGCGAGTCTAAAATAGCACGTTGCATTCGTTAACAAACGTTGAAATGTAAACAAACTGCTATTACTATTCACTTCAATTCTTTCCTCAACAAGTTGCTGATCGACGAAAATTGTTTTCATGAATTTAAAATAATTTGATAAGGCTGGAAAGAAGCATGTATAATATGTTTTGGTTTAAAAGTGGGCGTGTCAATCAGCTGTTTTGAGTCTTGACACATGTAAACAACTTTTTAAAAAAATATTTAAAATACTTCTAATTTACTTAGAACAAAAATTTAAATTGCATTTGACGCAGAAAGATTTGTAGTTTCTTTTTCAAAAAAAATTGAAAAATCGATTTTTTGACCGATTTGCGTGAAGTGACCCCCTTAAAAAGTATAAAATATACGTAGTGCTTGTTAATTGCTACGAAGTCAATGAACAAGTCCCTGGAAAATTCAAAAGTTGGTGCTAGTAGCATTGAAAATACTTTATTTATAATAAGCATTATGACTCCCTAGACAGCTGTCTAAATCTCAGTTACTCGTATTGGCTGTCATGATGCTTTTCATAAATCAACAATTCTTCATTATAAGTTTCCCTGCCGATGAGATCATCTTCGCCTTCTTTGGAGCAGATTTAGTAGAGATAACCAATTCTTTTGATTGATGGTTGGTTTCTGATGTACATTGATGTATCCAGGTCTCATCAGCAGTGAGAACAGACGCAAAATTGCGTCAACAACTCGACATAGCGGAAATCAAATTTTGATTTGGCATCAAATGACTACTAAATTGAAACTTACCTATGGATAAATATCAAATTTCTTTCAGCTCCGATTAATAGTTTGTAACACCCAATGGTAACAACAGTTTATCTTAATGATTCCATCTGTCATCAAATATAAGTGTTTTTTCAATCATCCTCGTATCACTCGAATGATATAAATAATATTTGAAACTATAATTTATCATAAGAATTTTATTTTTATATTAAATAAATTAATTTTTTCTACCTATTAATAACAATTGTAATTTTACTTCTTTCTTCGCATTTGCAATGTTACAGTACGATACCCTGGTTGTTAAAACAACTCCAGTAATCACTAGCGGCATAAATGTTTCAGTTTCCGAAATGTCGACAGTTGAAGTACAACTTGCATCAATTATTCGTAAATGCATCTCGAGGCAATGGAAGTTTGACATACCTAAAACCGAAAACTAATTGCTAAAATCTGCCAAGCTGGTATGCAGGAACAAGCGTGAAACTCGATAAGAGATGAGTTATCTAATTCAAACATTGCCATACATTGCATTTGACAAACTCCTGTGAAATCCACCAATGAAAATGAGATTTATGTTTATAAACTTCAAACTATTATATGTGGAATAGCATTAAATCTCTGAATTGATGTAACGGCATCTATTCAGAAGTAGAGTGCAGGTGTGTAAGATGTGCGTTTCTAATTATTTTACACAATATATTCAATTTTTATATTTAAATTAATTGGTTTTATAAGGCTTTCTCAGCATATAAACTCAACGATAACTAGGGACTATTCAATATCTGAAAAACGGTATAATGAATACTGGAAAAAGTTAAAGAAATTATTAGGCAAATAAATTTTTGTGAAAAAACAAAGGAAAATATTTATCTATATATTAAAATTGAAATAGAATCCAGTTCTTGAATACCAGCAACCAAAACCCAACCTACTTAAGCAACATCACAAACTTATTATTAGAAAGAAAATTATGTACGATGGAAAATCAGTACAAAATAAAAAAAAAATTCATGCTGTTTGAATTACTAGATTTAAAAAAAAAACACCTGAAGATTCGATGTATCTCAGAACTCAATTAATAGTTATATAACAAATATGTTATTGAATATGATGAGTAAATTATTTTAATTTATAGGAAAGGAATATTCTTTCATCTGTAGAGCCAATAATTCTTGATAAACACTTATTAATACATATGCCCTATTTTTTCTGTTTACCTAAGCCTTCTTTACATACATATTAAATATCTACTCGACAATTTTGTACCTTGCCATTCTTTACAAAATTCTAAGTAGTGATAGCGACGTCATTGATATTAGAGCCATAAAGGCGCAATAAATAATAAATCAAGCAGTTCTTTAACTAATTTTGTTCTATCTGAGAATATACAAAATTAAGCCAATTTACTAATGTGCATCGTTACCCTAAACGCGTCCTTAACAAATATTATAATGGAGAATTCTATTTATTTTATAATAACAGCAAATAATAGGGCTGAATAATTTGGATTATTTCCATTCGAATTCTAGAATTAAGATCTGAATTTCGTAGTACCTTTATGAAGATTATTTCGCGATTGATAATGCCTATGTTGCGTGCTCTTTAATCTGGCCACTTCTTTTACCACTTCTTATCTAAAATGTTTATAATACCAGTAGATGTATGATCTGATTCACACTTCTTATATAGTAATGCTAATTTACCTAAGTCATAGTTTCTTCATAAGGCCAAGTTCTCATTTCAAATAACATAATTAAAAATTTTCATCGCTTAGTTAAAAATAAATGAGATTGAGAAAATATTACAGTACATTAACAACAGCAGTTATTTTTGGGTTGAATATATAGACCTAAGAGTCATTGTAAGGCCCAAATACAAGATATTAGTTACTATAAAGGGAAATATATATTTTACTATCATTGTCACTGACAATTAATATATTTAGGGAAATGTACATAGAACTTCTTCCAAAAATCGAAAAACATGTTCGGTAGGGTCAAAATAATTATTTACATCACATTTCAAAAAATTCTAGTTATTTTTGTATATGATTCTTTTAAAAAGAGCTGCAATCATTAAAATATAAATATATGTTTCAAAGTCGTTTTAGAAAAGAAATTCCAACATAAGATTTTGGAAAGCAAATTATATTATTCGGAAATGAAGAAAATATGTACGATTTTTAAATCTACCATTTTCTTATCTTTTATAATAATAAAAATTAATATTTATATAAGTTATCAGGTAAATAATATTAATACTATATATTGGATGATTAAATTATTATCTGTAAAACAAATCTAATTACTTATGTCACATAATGTTTTTATTTCAAATATTCATTTAAATCTTAATTTTACTAAGACTCATTTTTCAAAATTTGTCAAGTAAGTGTTTGATAAAATTTAAGATAAAAATCTTCTAAGAATTTAACTTAAACTTACTTTTTCTCTTGAATTTGATTGAATTGAATAAAGTAATAATTATCTTTAATACAAAATCATTCTTTATAACTGTATACTATCATTGCTTAGGTTTTTAATTTCCAGATTAATTTTAAGATCATTAAGATTAGATAGAATACGTCTTTTTCCAAAATAACAACATTACTTACGTATATCTTAAGAAATAAGACAAGAATCAAAGTCTTTTCCGAGTGTTTTCTTATTAGTATTGTCAGAGAGATGACTAGTTTGAAATATAAATGCCATTTTTTTTTTTTTTTGTAACATGTGATATGTTAATTTTTTAAAGTAATATAATTATTTCCAAAGACTAATTTTGATGTTTAAATCATTATTTTCAAAATGAAAGCTGTACATAAATCAATTTAAATAAAAATTATTAAAGATATTTATGAATATTTTTACAAAATGTTTGTATTTTATTTAAAGTAACTTACACAACTGATTAACAGCATCATATATTGACTTGAAAAACATTAGAACAACTTTACTGCAGATAACCTTTTTTATTGAAAGTTGAAATGCATCAAGTTTCTGTGAAATGCAAGGTTAGTATTTAATGAATTCCGTAGATATTAAATTAAAGATTATATATAAAAAAATTATAACATATTGAAATATAAATAAAGATTATATAAGTAGAGATTATAATAAGAATAAAAATTATAAAAATAAAGATTATAATAAATTTTAATATTTTTAACAAAAGTAAAATAAATTAATCTAGGCATACAGGAAATTAATACTTATTTAATTTAGACTAAGTTTTAAAAGTAGTAAATATTTGCGACGTTTATAATTTGGGAAAGGAAACAATTCTATTATATTAGGTTTATGTAAATACTATTATACAACCTCTGACAATAAAGTTCGGTGAATAGTCCCATAACATTAACGTAGGTGAAATATTAATGAAAGTTACCTTACTGTCCTTCAAAATAGTCACCTCCCATGACAATGCACCGCTGAGATCTGCTATACATGTGCTGGAAACTTTGCAAGAAGTCTTCTTTTGCGATGGAGTTCAAAAACCTCGTCATGATTCGTATTACGTTTGATGAGCCTCGTTGATACTTTCGTTTGATGATTTTTTTGCTTTGACCTTTTTCCGACGAGATGATACAGGAGAACACAATTCCATGCTTTGCCGTTTCATTTCAGGGTCGTACCTGAGACATCAGGACTCATCCTCATTGACAACACTGTTTAAGAAATTAGGTGTCGCATCCACCGTTTCCACAAAATCCTGTGAAGCCTCTAAACATGCCTGCTTCTGATCGTCAGTCAAGAGAAGTGGCCCTTTTCTCTTCCCTAAATTCTGGCTAACGATTTGCCGCACAGATTCATGGTTAATCTGCAGTTCATCAGCTATCATGCGCACAAATAATCGACGATCTTTCGTGAATAATTTCTTCATTTCTCAATGTTTTCATTACTGACGGAAGTCGATAGTCTTCCGCTACGGGGGTTGTCAGAAAAATTTTCCCGGCCTTCTCGGAAATGGGCAAACCACTCTTACACACACTTCATGGACAGTGTTTGAACTTCATAAACACGTACCAGCATCGCATGAGTTTCTTTCGATGTCTTGTCAAGCTTAAACCAAAGCTTTAAATTGATCTATTGTTCACTCATTTTCCTGTTCTCAGTTAAGAACAAACGCACTAAACAAGCACTTTGTAAAACAAGTCTTGCACGGAACACAAACGATGCTCAATTATACAACGGTGGGGACAGATAGTCAACACCTGTCGCTACCCAGGTTCGGCGTTTTGTTTCACTAATGTTGCCAGATCGGTCGTTCTGACTTCATTCACCGAACTTTATTGTCAGAGGTTGTATTTATATGGAAATATGAACCGAACAAGTATAAAAATCATTACCTTACTAAAGAAATATAATCGAGTGCAAGAAATAAGGCTATTTCTATGATTAAGAAATATTTTTGAGTAACATTTTAAAATGCGTAAATTTTAAAAAAAAAAAGTACGCTTTTCGAAAACCGGAAATTTAACTACATTTTTCTTCAATTCAAAATATCACGGAAAAGAGTCTAAAACATCTAAATTCTGGGAAACAAAACAATGTGGTTAATATCTAAGCACATTTTAGATTAGTAATAACTTCAGACTCATTTTCATCCCGTCAAGTAGGGTGTGTTACTATACACTTTAACTAATAGAGTTTGTTATAAGCTGTTGATACACAGATTTAAAATCTAGAATTCTGCGTGTTCATTTTATCTTTTGGAGCTTTCTAGATGTTTTCGATTTTGATTTTTAGCCCAAGATCAATAGTTCATTTCTAATGGCTATGGCGCAATTCGTTGGTGAGGAAATCGAATCCAAATTCCTCAACGTTGGACCCAATTTCGAAGAAAGAGAAAGAAAAAACAAAAATAATCAAACAACAACAATTTGAAGCAATTCCAAGACCCTACAACTATTTTATTATTATTTTTGTAGATTTTTTTCTGATAGCGAGAGTTTATAGATTTACTTACTTTTTAGATATAAAGCTTATATTTAATTTTTAAGTAGAAAATTTGGCTTT
The DNA here is from genome assembly GCA_019974015.1 of Nephila pilipes. NCBI lineage: Eukaryota > Metazoa > Arthropoda > Arachnida > Araneae > Nephilidae > Nephila > Nephila pilipes. The sequence continues at coordinate 98,770 of BMAW01087760.1, forward strand.
TTAGTTGAAGATAGTGTTATAGATGCATTCATTAAGTCATTGCACATCTGCAAATATAAAAGCAAGTATTGCTTAAAAAATATAACATCTGCTTCGTATGATTCATTTGTATTTAATGCTTTCTTCAAAAAAAAAGAAATTTGAATAATTTTCCCTGTAAATTGGACATAACCTTACGTATTGAAAACTCCATGTAGGCAGCAAACTTTATGATAAATATTACTTATTAATTGTTCATCATAAGTTCCACATGAAATTAAAATCCTACAAGTGTTTTCTTTCGGTATTTGAATGCAGTTTTCTTTGTCTGTGTATATATATATATATATATATATATATATATATATATATATATATATATACTGGTGTGCAAGACATAGCAACAGGTGATTTTCTTGCCATACTACAAGAGACACGTAATTCAGAAATGAGAAACAACATTTTGTACTTAAATTATGACGAAAGCGTTGTGCGCAGAAATGAATACAATACATATAATATGGAATCATCAAAAAAGTGCTTTATTGAACTCAATGTATCGTTACACATGATTGTCTGTCCTAGAGAAAGAACAATTAGCTGATGTTCCTTAGGAAGGGATATACCCTTCCTTTATTGCAATGGTTTCTTTGCACCTCTTCATACTGAGCACCAGATTGTCCTACAATTCTTGAAGTAGGAGTGCCCATTCCTCAATCAGCATTTGTTTCAGTTGTTGGGTGTTCCCCAGAGGATATAATCAATTCGCAAGGCATTTCTCAAAAGCATCTCACGCATGTTCTATGGAATTTAAATTAAGAGAGAAAGCTGTCTAATCTATTCGAGGGGTATCTTTACTTTTCAGTAGCTGCTGAACATCAGCAGTCCGGCGAGGCTGTGCATTGCCATCCATAAAAACGAAATCTGGTACAATAGCTCTTCGGAACAGACGGAAGTGGGGAATGATCACCTCCTTACAATAGCAATAATGGGTACAAAACCTCTGTCGAAAATGTGGAACTTAATCTGCCCATTCAGCACAATGCCTCAGCAGACAAAAACTCCAGGATCACCCTAACAATCGCTTTCCGTGATGTAACACGGATAAAACCGTGTCCCGACCTCTCTCCAAATCATCTGGGGTTGAGAATCACTTGTGATACTGAAACGACTCTCATCTGTAAAGAGGACATGTCTCCATCGATGGCATGTCAAGTTTTTGTGCTCCTTACACTACTCTAAACGGCGCTCGCTCCCAATGGCGAACATTCAAAGGAGTGCAACGTTCAGAACGAATAGGCCACCTTTGAGAAGGCATCTGGTTACTGTAAACCGCGAAATTTGTCGAACAGTTCCTATAAACAGTTGCTGAGCAATAGAATTTGTTGATTGGCATCGGGCTCTTTTCGCCTGCAGGACGATATATCGGTCATCCACAGCAGTTTTTTTTCCTAGGGTGGACACCACCAACCTTTTTAACAGCTGTACCTAAGGATTTCCAAGCGGACAGAACAACACTTTTGTTGATTACGAACTCTTCAGCTACACAGGTAAAACTCAACACCTCTTCCTGCTTTCCGTTCATTCTTGAATGTGTAAAATCTTTCAGGTGATTTCTTCTACCCATATTTCAAGAAAAAACTCACGTGAACTTGCTGCGAGCTAATTGCGTCTCCATTCTTCCATTTAACTATTGTAGTCTTGAAATGCACGCACCGACCGCAATCGTTTTCCATACACTCACGTTGACAATGACGTTTTGTTTCTGGCTTTTGCATACGCATAACCTTTCTAATGAATTGCGTGTTTATTGTACCGATCGTAATAATCCCGTTTCCGCAATTTCATGGCTATCTGTTTAAAATTTACATTATTACTGAAGTTTTGCGCACCAGTATATATATATATATATATGGTAAGCTACTAAGCAAATTTATTTAAGTGTTAATCTATTAGTATTATCGGCAGTAAGACAATGCAAATAAGAAAATGTCTTAAAGACAAGAAAAAAAATATTAAATACGGGAAACATATCATTTCTTAAAAATATATTGAAAATCCCTACGTAAATGAATATTAAAAGTATAATAAATTGGAAGAAAATAAAGAAAATTATTTGAAAATGGAAAAAATGGAAAATAATAAATTTAAAGCAAATTAATAATTTCCTAAGTTTCAGATTGTGAAGAGTAGTTTTTCTAGCATTAAAGGTTTAATTGCCTCACTAAGCATTTACTTTATAAATACAGATGAGCCGTAAATTCAAATGAAAAATAAAATGTATCAGAAAAAAAAGACGTATCTATTTTAAGAAAGGATAGTTTGTTCATTTTCCCCTTTCTATCTTAAAAAAGGAGTATTTACTTTTTTTCATTTTTATCTTTAAAAGGGGTTTTTAGTGGTACTCTTCTAAACTTTATTAAGTATTGCTATCTTCCAAAGAAATCCTTATTACATTTTCTCCCACGGTTAGAAATAAAACGAAATAAATTTTCATAACATTTATAATACTTAATGAAAGAAAATTGGATTTCTTGTTTTATCTTTTTGAAGAAAAGAACTTAATTTCTTTGCCTAATCTGAAAATTTAACAGACATTTCACTAATAAATGTTGATGTTTTCTGACACTTTTTCAGAGATTATACAGAAAGAAAGCATAAGAATAAATTCTTACATTTTTTTTCCTTGAGATATTCGGGTGATTATTGATAATCTAGAAGTTAAACATGAAAAATCATGAAAATTTGTCAAATTGACCGTTAGTTATATATCAAGGACAATTTAAATTACTCTTTAATATCATTATTATCTTAACCGCTATGCAAAATATCACCTCAAATTTCCAAATTAATATAGTCGCATAAATTTATTATTTTTAATAACAACTCAAAGAAATTTTTGAGTAGATACAATACAAAATCATAAAAAAGTAACATCTTATGAGAAACAACACTCACAAAATATTTCTGAAAGATTTAAGAATAGCTCAAATACTTTTTACCATATTGCTTCATCTCAATTGTCTTTGCAGTCAATTGCCACTTCTTTTAAGGGATGTTAATTGATTGATGGATTTTTGGAGTTAATATATCTCTTATTTTCATTTGAAAAGCCAGGTATCCGGAACGAAATATCTATATTGATAGTTCGTATGATTAAATCTTCTTCATTCAACATTTTTCATTATCATAACAAAAGTTCTAGTTAGGCTTCTTTATGAATGTTCCAGTTGTGCTAGTCAGATTATTAATTAGAATCTATGCTATTAATATTTTCTAGGTCAAGTGATGGATCTTTAAAACCATCATCACTTGCTAAATATTCATTATTTTCTAAAAGCTCGTGAATTGTATCAGTATCTCTAATAGATGGAAGGATTTATAGATATAAGAATTACTATCTAATAGATACTGTCACTAAAATATTGATAAAAACTTTCTAAAACATCTTAAAACAAATGATGCGTTTCGTGATTCGATTTGTCATTGTAGTCAATGTAGTAGCTTCCTTTTAGGAGAAAGAAAAGGGGGAAGGGGATCTATTTGATCGCTTTTTAAAACTCGCACTTCTCTAATTTTTGAGTTAGTACTCGCGATTTCTTTACTTAATATCTTTAAGTAGCCGAAACCGTTAAAAGTTATTCGGTTAATACTTTTTTTTTACATAATCACAGCTCTCTATATATAACCCATATTATCTGCGTTTCAGTTCAACTTTGTCAATTTCTTGTTCAATAGGATTATTTTCTAGCTCAAAAGATAAGTCTCCAAAATCAGCTTATTTGACTAAAATTCAATGTTTTCGTAGAGTTTTGTGTATTCGTTAGCTATATTTTGGATGAGATAAATTATATTCTTACATGAGTAGGCCATGTTACAAAAAACTGTCACGAAAATTAGAACAATTAGTCATATTAGTCTTTCATCCATTTTGATGGGAAATAACACACTGTTTTTACGAGGAATGTTCTGAAAGTAAGGTTCGACGTTTTATTTCACATGGAAACTTTATTGCCAAAATAAAATAAAATGCCAATATTAACTATAATACTTTCACTATTTTTCAACATAGTAGAAATTAACATTGAGACATTTCTCGTAGTGGAAGCGTACAATCATTCAGTCACGTCTCGGGCACGCTAGTCTGCTGCTACTCTCTTTTCTTTATCGCTTTACACATGAATCATTCCTCCTCCACTAATGCTACTTTCTCCATTGAACCAGCTATGAATGTGGATTCCTATCGTGGTGGTTTGTTTCTACTGGTGCTCTATGTACTCTTTAAAAAAATAATGAAACTTACATTTGGAATATTCCTCATATATTATGAAATACAAATAATATCAGTTTATTCACCATGATTCAGCTTTAAAGTAGATTATTGGATAGATAAAGAGAGCTAATTTCCATAGTTAGCATGACTATTAATAGGTTTTACTGGATCTGGTAACTTAGCGTTCCCAATGGGAATTTATGAGATATCACATATAATAAAAAAAGTATTTGGTTATTCGGATATTACACTCATTGCATAATTATTTTTTTTCTAAATCACATTATTGTAAATGAATAAGCAAAAAAACGCTTTGCAACTCTGAGCTTAGTGTTGAATAAAGTAATAACATTTGGATATAATGTTAATCCCAATTCTTTAAAAAATTCTGTAAATCAGTAGTTTGTGATTTGAAAAATAGCTGAAAGTGAAATGTACAAAATTATATTTTGTTAAAATATTCACTTTTTATTAATAACTAGTTGAATTATAGATTAATTTTTTAAACTAAAAACAAGATGGATATATTATGGGAAGAAAATATAGGCAGAACTGTTATGTGTATTTTTATGCAGGATGCCATATTAACTAGCGTCATGAGTAGCTTAGTGGTAATTTTCCTTGATGTATACAGAAAAATACAGAAAAGCCAAACGCTACCTAACAGAGAGTGCAGTTACGAGTTTACAAAAATGCACGTGTTCCATATTTTTTACAGTTCTTTTAATCCATTAAGACACCTCTAACACATTTTAGGAGGTATGATGAAGGATGTAGATTGTAGGATCTGTTGTGATAACATCATTTAATGTAGCTCAATAATTTTTAACCGATTTCAAAAATATCAAAATTCATTAAAATGAGCATACTTTGAATGGAAAAAGTTTCAGAAAAGATTGTTGTTTCCGAAAAAAAAAATGGTTAAATGGTGAAAAGGTTTTTCTCAAAAATATCACCAAACTCAAATTTGAAAACAGATATTTTGTGATAATGGAATCAGAAAAACTATCGAAACATTTGTAGTCATGTGATCAACGTTGTTTATTTGTGTAAAGAAACATACAGTAAAGCAAACAATTTTTTTTATTTATTTATAAGATAGTATATGAGTTCTGGTTTTTTAAAGAAAATTTAACATTTTATCTCTATTTTGTGACCTGGATAAGAAATGATACCTTAAAATCAAAGTTTCATAAAATATTCATTATTCACTAACGAATGCGTTTTTATAAATATTTTTCTATGCATATATGCCCTTTGAATACTTCTATTATCCAAACTATATCTCTTTCAGCGGTATTACTGCGTATTTGATAAATAAAATATTCAGTGAGTAAGGAGTTTCTTTATAAAATTTTATAAAAGTATCAACAAGGGAAAAAAGAGCTTTTTATGCTAAGATTAAATAGTTTGTACTCTCTTAAGCTAAAAGCAATCGACGTAGTGTTTTGATATTAATATATATGTATAATTATATATATGTTTATACAAAGTAAGTCACAATTATAAGCATAAATAATTATATATGAAAAATTACTTTTCAATAGACGAATTTACATTTACAAGTCATGTACTTATTTTTGCCTCGCATAAATTGCACTGCCTTTATAAGTCTTAAAATATGCGAAGAATGTATAAACATAACAATTTTATACACTGAACGTAATTGCAATTATAAAAGTTGAATTATCACAAAAGTTTTAAAATTATACAATTTCTTTCTAGTATTGGTAATATAAAAATATACATCAACAGACTGAATATGTGTCCACTTTAAATTTTATGGAAGTTTTGCTATAGGGGAGTAAGGTGTTGAATATCTTATCCTATTTTCCGGGAAATCTAATGGTATTCTATTAAATTCAACTAGTTTCCAATCTTTTGTAACTTGTTTCCAGTAAAAATATTTTGGTTTTAATTTGAAATTCCATTCATTTGATTTTGTAAAATAATTGTTTTGATTTTATGAGTTAATTGTTATGACTTTGTAAAAACATTAATTTGCTTTATTAATTCATTCATTGTTTTCCTTCACTGAGTTTTGATAAATTCTGCTCTATAATTTGTATTTTCCTTTACTTAGTTTTGGTAAATTCTGCTCTATAATTTGTATTTTCCTTTACTTAGTTTTGGTAAATTCTGCTCTATAATTGGTATTTTCCTTTATTTAGTTTTGGTAAATTCTGCTCTATAATTTGCATTTTCTTTTACTTAGTTTTATGTTTCTCTTATTTATTTCTGTAAGTCCCTTTTGATACATGTGAGCCACAGGAATTGTTTTATTTGATTTCAATAATAAAGTAAATAAAGTTAAAATACTTGTAAGATTTATGGTCCAATTTTCCTAAATTCTTATACAAATTGTCTGTAATAGAAACCTTTTATGAATGTGTTTAATAGAAAAAAAAACATGTTCACCGTATATAGAATTGCTTCATTTCATGTTATGGAAAATATACAATACTGTGAGCAAAGTAAATTTGGAGGAAATTTACCTAAATATTTCAAACCAGATTTTGAGTGAAAAGCAAATACAGTTATTTTCCTCAACAAGATCCGTTTGCTTACAGTTTCAATATTCAATTTTAAAACATTCTGCTTAACAAATTCTGACAAATAATTCATGTTTGGAATCAACAAAATTCCTTCTGTTTTTTTATTAGCAAAATCCAAGAATGTAAATTTTAAAGCAGTTTAGGGTCTCACTTTCTATAACATAGATCTAACAATCGAAACAAGGTATAGATAATTGCATTAAATACTTTTCTTGTATTTAAGAAACATCACGTATTTTGATTTAAAAAAAAATGTAAGAATGGAGTCCCACTGCCAAATCTTTTTTAGTAACCTACGAAAAGGGAATTTTCTATTCGGCAGCTAAATCTAACATTGAAATATATTGAAAGGTAAAATATTTTTATTACCTTAACTTTCTTTGCTGGAATATTAAAATGCCATCAATTTCATTAATAATAATTCGAATCCGGAAAGCATTGATTCTATCGAGGTTTATTGAATCACTGAAAAAAGAAATTTCTTCCTCTTTGAAAAATATTTTTAAAAAATGTCATCGATAACAGCAGTCCACTACACAAAAAAATACCCACTAATTAAAGGCATATACACTTAACAATCAAATAGTTATATTCAATTCAAGTCTATCCCAAGTACCAGGGACAGAATAAACTTATATTTAAAAAAGCATCTTGAATTTGCCATCAGGCATTAAGAACTCGAAAAGGTTTGGAAAAAAATTCATTTCTGAAAAAATCGAGCAATGTCTAGCTTTGAAAGCAAAACATCAAATGAAAATGTACTCATTTTGTGCATTTTTATCAAAAAAAAATATTGGGAAGCATATTTTACTTCTTCACCAGACTTTACAAATTTTGATCTGTCACACGTCTGTTAAGAGTTTCCCAACATTGTTTGTCAGTTTCTTGAGTCTTTTTTGTATCAGTTTATTATCTTTATTTTTTCTACTTTTAAAAATACTAGTACCTGTTTTTTTTTCAAATGAAATAAAGTGTCACTATTGCATTTTTGAAAATAATTTTTGAATAATCTTGCATATACTAAATATAAATAATATGTAGATTTTCCAACATTAAAAATATGTACAGTATTGAGTTGAGCAAAATTTTAAAAAAATAAATTATTGATGTTAAAAATAAATATTATTACCTTTATTTTTTTCTTGAGAATTGATTCTTATGACGTTTAAAATATTGTAAATATTTTTCTGAATGTCCCCTATTTTCAAACAAATGTATGTTATGTTTATTGAAGTATTATGTTAAATATTAAGTTGTATGTAGAAGTATCAGTTGAAGAATCTTATTATCCGGTTAATAGAAATTTTTTAACATTTGGTTTTTAATTTTTTTATTTAAAATTTGAGTTATGCAATTCAATTAATTTTATTTTATTAAAAACATATACCCCCTATGTTCGTTTGATAAATTTGCGACACAAACTATATTTTAGATAATTATAAGACTAATTTTGTTGGGCGTTAAACAATTAATATAATTGTGCTAATCATATAAATGATTTTGACCTTATTCTTTAAATCCAAATTAACACTGCTAATACAATACAAGCAAGTTTAGTCAAATGTTGAGGTAATTAAATATAATTTTCTTCAAAGTAGAAAAAAAAGTTTTTTGAATAACACATATATCAGTATACAATATGACAGGGAAATCGATGAAAAATGTTTTGTGTATTTACAATGTTTTTGCTTGTATAAGATTTATGAGAGTTTATTTTTCCATGACATAAGTTTCAAATTTTAAAATTTAATAATTTTGAAAATAATTAGTAGATAATCCTAAATATCTCCCATATATATGCATAATTTCGCTTATTATCTCTCGTTTTTATATGTACCATGTTTCTTATTAATTGATTTAATAGATGATACACTATCATTCCAGAGGGTATCAGAAGATTGATATAACGAACAATTATTTACGAATGGAAATCTAGACTGTGTTCGAAATTAAAATTAAGAGTTTAATAGCTTTATTTACATAGATATGATGATAACTATTGTATAAAATCCAATGTTAAACAAATAAATTCTATCTTTTAAGAAAAAAAACTAAATATATAATAATAAATAAGCGTGTTTAGACAATTTCTTGGTCAATAAAATTGTATAATCTAAAATTTATACCTAAAACTTTTAGAACAATAGCATTGATTGTGAACTGCTTTTGAGAAGTGGGTCAAATTTAATTAATTAATTTGCTTAATATTAGCCTGTCAGTTTATTCAGCAGAATCTTTCAGGAAAGCGGAATATAATGTGGTATAAAGGATACAAATAATTTGGTAGCACCGAAGTATTAATAGAAAACTCGACACTTGACCCTCTTTTAGATTTCACTAACACACAATTATCTTTATATTACTCACGCATTTGGTATATTCCATTCACTAACATCAAATAGATCAAGACAATTTGTTTATATGGTCTAGATCTTATACCTCCGTTTTTAAAAAGTTTAACTGATAATACAATAGAGAGCTAAAAAAGAAAAACAAGTATTTAGAATACGATAATTTTAAGCGAAATTTCTCATTTACCAAATTAAATATATGCATATAGATAGAAGAAAAATTCTTAGCAATATTAATAATATTGTTTAATAAATAAGCACTTCTAGACGTGAACGTCAAGCCCTTCAATCATTGTAGGTTGCACGTATTCGTTGCAATGTTCTACAATGCAACGAATACGAGCAACAAGTTTATGATCGATTGTCATGAATCATGTATAGGTGTAATGATACGATAGACAAATGTTAGCCAACGCTCACTTAGATATAAAGTTTTTTAATAAATTCTAGATTAGCTTCGTATACTTTATATTTATTATTTTTAATATTTTCGACTGTATGTTCTTTCTAATGATAATATGAATTTTATGAAAATCAAAAAGTGGGGATCATTTAAAAAATTTTGTGTTTCAATGTCTGAACTGTAGGTCATAGGTAAGCCAACAATTGTTTTCCCGTATCGACTGCAATATGTGCTCGACAAATTGTCATAATTGCGAATCAAACTGTATGATTAATTTAAACAGGGATTGTGGTAGATCGGAGATGTTCATGATCTTTCAGTTGGTGTATTTTCCGTAGAGTCGAGGGTTGGAGCTCTGAAAGACTCACCCATGTAGACGGGCTGATGCACGTTAGAACTGATATGATCCCAAGTCCTCCCATATTGTGATGAGAAAGTTTCGAGAAAGAAGTGTCAGCTCAGGTGTCGTACTTGTGACTTCACCCAAGTTGAAAATTCTGAGGTCCATCACCAATACTCCCATGCGTGTACATTTCTTATACTAACACTGTAACCTTCAGTCGCCGGGTAGACTGATTGTGGACGTGAGTAATAATTTCATTATTCGTTGTTTGCAGGATGTCGTGACTCTAATGGAATACAGATTGAAATGCAATTCAAAAGAAAGGAAGAAGGAAAAATTGAACAATGACAAGTTTAAGATCTACGTCTTCACTCACTGAAAATACAATCTAGGAATTTATTTACTTTTCAATTTTGAAATAATGTGAAATCATGTTCTTTTCCTAACATGTACTGTTATATCTTACTTTTTATTGTAGAAAAAAAAATTGCCAATAAATGCCCCGTGTGGGGGCAATTGTCTCCATGGAGCCCTATTTATTGCTCTCAATTCTTTGAGCGAGTTCGGTCCCATTGAGTCTTCTAACCGTTCCATTAAGGAGCTTCTAGTTTTGACGTTAATAAATAATAAATGAAAAATTGAAACTGCGAAATATATTTTGCTCCTCCCTTTATTCAATAGCTTATCAGCATTTCTATAAATTTATAGATCTGTGTGTATGTTTGTGTGATGAATGGTTCCTTAAGAGTTAATAATTTCTAAAGATTAGTTATATCGTTATAATCCTTTCAATACATGTTAATGATATGGTCTAAATATGTACATTTAAACTAGGATAATAAGTTAAACTCTAAAGCACACTACGAAGCGTTCGAGCCATCAATGGAATTTAAAAAAAAATTCAAAACTATTTTTATATCAACAAGACCCCAAAAACGGATCACAATCTCTGAAGTAGTTTTATAAATAAGCTTTTTATGTGTCAACTTCATGATGTACTTGACAAATGACTATAGGGGAAATTTCAAAAGTGCAATGATCTTTCCTTTGATGGATTTTCTTTAGATCAACTGAGATGTGGACGTTGCAGAGAAAAACTGAGAATCAAAACCATTTTGTGTCGACGAAAGAAACGCTCAAAGGAATGGTCCAAACATTAGTCTTAAATCTGGGCTTGTAGATATAGATTTTTCTTGCTTGACATAAACTTTGCCCGAAGAGAGGGAAAATCAAAGGAAAAACATTTTAGTTTTTGGTAGCATTCCTGAAGAAACAATGGAGAAATGTTTTGGACATAAATTTAGGCTTTATTTTTTTCTAATGATATATTAATTTAGATATGTAAATAAAATGTCTCATAACCATATTATTCTAGTTTGATTGAAAATATTTTGTATTTTCGTCATTAAATATTTATGGATAATTTACTCACATTAAATACATTTTCATACAATGTAGATTATGAAATTTATTATGTCATGTACTTCACATGTTCCTCAGATACATTGACAAAACTTACTTTAACCTTTTGAGTACGGCTGGCCGATCTACAGGCCAAAAGGAATATACCCTTAAAAGCCGGCGCTGACCGATGTAGCGGCCAAGCCGTGCTTTCCCCTGTAAACAGCTTTCGAATCAGCATGAGGCCTATTATAGCCCCGGAACATCATCTGCTTGACCGGTTTCTTTTGTATTCAGAAGGGGGGGGGGTGGAGTTTCCTCTTTCACCCTTACCTAAAAATCCCTCTTTTTTCCTTCATACTCAAATTCTCACTAGCGGTGAGTGCATAGTTATTTTTGTAAGTGATTTTGTCATCTCGATTACTTAATCATTTCATTTTAAATTAATTTGATTTTTTTTAAAAAAAATGCCTAAACGTAAAAGAGAACTTACCACGGAAGAGATTCAGAATATTTTAGCTGATTTAGAGACGAAATTTTTGATGATTCTGATTCTGATTGTGAGTTAGAAAATGAGGAAGATGATTTAGATCAATCTTTAAATTTGAGTCGAGAGGTTGAAGATGAGGTTGTCTCCGAAGAACAAAATAAAAAAATCTGGAACGACCCACAAATAACCCATAAAGCGACAATTTTACCTTTTACAGGAAATAATGTGATAAAAGGAGCCGCTGCAATGAAATTATTGGATTAATATGTTGAACTTAAACAATATTTAAATATTTGGAAATAAATTTTTAATTTCTAGTTCCACTTTATTATTAAAAGGTTCCACTTTACTTTATTATTCAAATAATAATATATATAAATATTACTAAGAAATATATGTTACACAAAAATTTTATTTCCAAAGTTTATTCAAAAAAGTGTTATAACTTTAAGTGGTGATTTTTTTATTTTTGCATTCTGTTTTTGATGAAAATTTGTGCATAATTACACAATGTATTGCTGTACAGAAGCATATTTTTATTGTTATCTTAAGTTATGCTTATTGAAAAACAGTTTTTAAGAATTTTATATCGAAACATAAAAAAAAAAACACCTTTTTTTAATCGTGTATAAACAACAAAAAAGAAAAAATATTTGCAACAAAAAAAATTACAGAAATATCTGTTATAGATTTTTAAAACTGTACATTGTAGTCTTTCGAATTTATAAAAGCAAGAAACTAATTCCGACATTTTTTTATTATGACAATTGATGTATAAAAGTTGAGTCTTCGAAACAAAAACTATTAATTCCGATATTTTTTCTTTCAAATTTGTAGGAGACGAATATTACAAATTCTTTAGCATAAGAAAAATTCCCCGATTTATACAAAAACCTTAGAAGCAAGAATAAAATTTTTGCTTTTGTTATATATTATACTTTAAAAGTTCTACAGTGTTGGATTTCCTGATTTTTCGAAACTTAAAAGAAGTTTCTTTTTTTTTTTTAAAAAAAAATATAATAAGTTTCTTTAATAATAATAATTACGATAAAATTTGCAAAATACTCTAAAATATATTTAAAAAATAAATGTAATCAGAATCTAACAGATAGTTACATTGAAATAAAAAAAATGTGTTCGTTTTCTTTTTTTTTTTTTCTCGCCTATTTATTCATGAGTCACACTTTTTATGTACGATAGTACAAAGAAAGGAATGTTCGGGTGCGTTCTAAGGCACCCGAACGTTTGAAACTCTGAATAGAGAATCAAATGGCTCTTATAAATGAGCATGAAAAACAAGTTGTAAAAGCTTTCATATCGACAAAGAATGCTTCTCCCTCTTGATTATTGTTGATTCTTTCAGGTTTTGGTCATTATTGATTATCATATGCCTTTTTGGTGTAATAAAACCTAGAAATGCACATCTGCCTTCTTGTAAATCTTCAAGGTTGCATTCATGTAGCCGGAAAACTATTCTTCCGTGGTTTTTCCTCTTATTGCCGTAATAAAGCTTTAGAAAGTGATTTCCTTTTCTGTTACATTGTCGGACATAGGATAAATAGAAACTATGCCGACGAACTTAAAAGAAGGCCTTCTACTTTGCGAACGTTATCGGGAAACTGAAAATAACCGTTCAGTGAACTGATATTGTGTTAGATTTTGAGAGATAATGTAAAAAGGACCCAGTCACTTAGGGGACTGTCCAGACGAAGTGGGGGGGAGGGAAAAAACGATATTTGAAGCTAAAGTTTTCCTTCCTTTTGAAGAAAGTAAAGAAAAATTTTTGTCAGTTTTTTCTAAACCGATTGAGGAGCCTGTGCGTTGAGAAGGAAATGTTTTTGTAATTATTTTGAATGTTGATCGAAAGAGTTGTCTTCGTAGGAATGTATTGGCTTTGGCTCTATCATATGCACAAAATCACACACAAAAATCAGTTTATTATCGCACAAAAATCAGAGCAGTAATCTTAGAATTAAAACAATATTATGCAATTCTTTTGAAATTTTAAATAAAAAGTAAGGATTATCTAAAGGTTAAGAATATAACTTTTTGTACGAAAAGTGAAAAAAAAGTAAGAAGCTCCAGTATGTTGTCATTACTTGCAAAAGAAACAATTAAGTACAAATAAGAATCATATATTCCTTTTATATAAACAAGATTACCGAGATACATGAAGCTCCTCGGCAACTTAAAAATGTTTGCAGTCATAATATTTTGTCTTCGATATCAGCTTATTGTTTGCGTTTTACTAGAAGTATTCTAAAAATTCAAAGCATTTCCTCTTTTTTACTAATTGAAACATTTATTACTATTGGAAAAAAATAATTTTAAATTTCTTATGTGCATTTAAAGAATTTATTTTTAGGAACACGTAGGTAAACTGATAAATTATTAATATTTCATTTACAAGTAACATAAGGGACAAAGTAATAAGACGGACCTCGTAATTTAAACAAGTAACGAGAACGATAGCCGAGCTAGAGCGTCCACTTCTAATTTCCACACCGCGGCAACGTAAGGATTTTGATTTAATGCGTATCAGCTCTGCTACATGTTGGAACACCTAATCGTCACCTTTTGTTTGACCTAACCGTCAAAACATGTGGAAACTACAATGTGGCACTATTTTACAAAGACCAACATTTATAGCCTTAGGATACTCACATTTTAGAGCATAATGCGAAACACCTTTTTTTTTTAATGGTTTTTCTTTTTATTCATCTCATTTATTTGCCATAGTGAATATTTTATCATAATTTTCAGCATATATAGGAAGAATTAGATCAAAGAAAAATAAAGTTTTCATTTTTGAAAAATGCTTGTTAATAAAATTTAGACTTAATCTTAGGATTCATTCAATATTATAAATATTAATGTATCACAGTATAATGGATTATGGAACAATAAAAAATGACAATTATACATCAAATGTATCATTCCTTCATGGAAGATATATAAGAAAATTCTTAAGAGTGTTTAAATTTTTAAAATTTCTCTGGCATGTTCTAAAAGAGAAAAACAATTATAAATTAAGTAATAATGAAGTTTCCAAAAGAGCATAGTTTATTTATGATGATATGTCTATTGTTATACAAATGCTGTGAATACTTATAAGAGCTTTTAAACTTACTTCATTATCGATTTGAGAAAGTCTGAATTTTACATTATAACATCAAGAGACAGGATCAGCAATTTTGCTTTTTATTTTATTTTGTATTACTGATTATAATTACGTGCAATTTATGAAGTATAATATTATTTTCTTCTTATTTCTAATTTGATTATTTTAAGTTTTAACACCAGGTGTGTATCAAATTCCTGCATTTAGAAGAATGAAAAATAAATTTAAAATATTTTATATCTATTTTAAAAAAACTTACTGAAAATCAAAATATAAATAAATTTTACTTGAATAATATCAATTAAATTTGGTTAGTTTATTGTGTGTACCTTTGTCTACAATGAAATAAGCGTTTCATTTTTTTATGCAATGTTTCATATTATCATCATTGTTTTGTGCTATTTCTCTCAATGCTCTTAATAATATTGAAAAAGGAAATCTAGGTGAAAAGCAGCTTAAATTATTAGGAAATAATTTCTTTTTTAAAAAAATAAAATAAATAAATTTCTCAAATTTTCTTGTACTGAAATCGTAATTGAGATCTCCAAGAAAATATGTTTCCCTAAGAAAGGGAGACCCTTTGTATTTAGGGACTTTCTAAGCCGCGAACATCCCCATTGACTGCGGACAGCAGCAATTATCTTGCTTCTTTTGTATGCCTATGTATGGTGCCATCCATGAGCGATAAAATGGGGGAAGTAAACATCGCCTAAGGCGCCGTCTTTAAGGGCCTTTTCCTCACAAAACCCGCCGTCTTTAAAAGGTTAAGAATTGTTTTAGTTAGTTTTTTTTATTCTTTTGAAGATGTGTGCTCTACAAAAATATTATTACTATAAATTTCATATTACGTTATATAAATTACATAATAAAAGATATTGCTTATTAAATAACAACTTATGAATTGTTAATGTTAATATGTAATGTAAAGGTTTGATTAAAAATTACGAAATAACTTTTATATGAATATGCATGCTGTGTTATTTTAATAAATTTACGAAATAAACCTGTAGATGTTATTATAAAAAATATATTCAATTCTATGAAGTTGAATTTATAAGCACTTGGGAATATTCTGCATCTGAATAGTTGAAATTGTTTTAAATTTCGGATATCTTAGCGCAAAGTGTTACTTAACTGTGAGTTTTCTTCTTCTATAATAATCAGATCCTTCTTCATATATAAGTAGGTAATAAATACAGCATTAATTAAATAGCTTATTATTTATTTTCCATAAAATAATAACACTTAGGTTTACAAAAAAATTCCTTTTTCATTCATTTCAATATAAAATATGTGTTTATTTACCCCATATTTAGCAAACGAATTTATTGTGCTACATATTAACTACAGATATATATCAATAAATTATATTTAATAAGTTATATCTTCACTCATTCAATTATTTATAATTATTGCTTACGCAGTAAAATAATGGGAGAGCAGCAATCTTTAAATAAAATTTCAATTAAATTATCTTAAAGTGAGTAAAATTTTAATGGCTATTTTGAAGATATAAATGTAGTTTACAATGATTAAACGTCCGAAAAATACATGTATAAGAAGACAATTGGTTTATATTTTACGGACATCCATATATTTATATATTATTTTTCACAAACCTGTTCCACACAGAAATATATATATATATATATATATATATATATATATATATATAT
>BMAW01087760.1:115461-132435 GCA_019974015.1 Nephila pilipes
ATATATATATATAATATAGTAGAAAAAAATGATAGATTTTCTCAAATTTGCTGCCATTTTTCTATATTAAAATAACCTGTAGAATTTAACACATAAATTGTTCTATTTTTAATTAGTTTCTTACACAGAGAAAGAGAGAGAGAAGGAGAGGTTTATCATTATATTTATTAAAATATATATTCAGTAAAACTAATGGAGTCTTACTGAAAAAATATGAAAATACTCCTTTCAAAACATTTTTCCTAATAGCTTGTTATCGTCATCTGCTGGTCTTCGTTAATATTTGAGAAAACAAAGCCATCATGCACACACACATAATCAAAAATAGTGTTCATTTTCAATTTTAAGGGAACATTTCCCCATATTTCATGGCTGGACATATATTTATCTTCAAGTTCAATATGATAAATTACCACTTCATTTATCTTAAATAAAAATTTGTTCATTGGTAACAATTAATATCATTTTCTTTGTCAATGTTACTCTAATTTATTTTATTTCAAAACTGTAACTTCATAAATTAAGAAGCTATATTCAGAAATATTTTATTTTACTAAACATTCATTTAAAACAAAGTTTTTTATGCCTAAGTTGTGTGTTAGCACAAAAGCTGAATGAAAAGTTTTATCCAGTAAACATTTTATTAAAGTTATTTGAAAAGGAATTTTTAAAGAAACTTTCAGAATGTTTTTATTCCACTTCTTCGTATATTAATTTTATATACGCGAAAAGTAATTACTATAGATTCAGTGTATCTATCTAGTGAACATCTAAAGGTTTTGTTCATCTGAAATTAGCATTATAAATTAATTTTCATGAATTTATCCAGTAAAGAATACTAAGAATTTGAAATAATTAATGTTTAATTCAGTTTATATGCAAGAACAATTATTATATAATTTATATGTGAGCTTGCGCAATAATATCCGAAAATTATATATTTTTGGAAGATTCATTCGATTCATCAAAGCACAGGTTAATAATAAAAAATATATATTAAAATGCAGTGCTAATGTAATTTGAGATTTCGAAATATAGTTAAGGCAATATTGTTTGATACTAATGAGAATTAACTTAATATAATTTGCATTAAAATTTTTAAAGGTTCTGATATATTTTTATACATTACTTAATAACGCACTGAGGCCACGATAGGCAAGTTGCCTCAAATTCGTGGTTGATTTTGTTTTTGCTGAATCGTAGATTCGAGTCCAGATGCCTCCAAAACCCTACTGTGTAGTTGGCCGTAGCACGTTTAATCTATCGAGGCTCGAAGTTTTTCCATTGTCGAGGTGTAGAAATTTAGAAAGGGATGCCAGATGAAGTCATTCAATTGAGATTCGAAATTACGAGTTTCATCAGCAATAACCGTCATGCTGCTTCTGAAGGTGACTTTTATAAGTAATTTAATTAATGTTTAATGTATTTGCTAGTACAGAATGGTTGGTAATGAATGTGTAAAAAATATATTCCATCATTAAAGGGAAGTGGACTATGTTAAGAAAGGAAATGATACGTATGTTTTAACTAATAAGATTCCAACATTATCATTGAATAATGAAAATGAACATAATGATTATTAAACATTTGTATGAATACATTCTGAATTGGTACGTGTAACATTAAAAATTCTCAAATATGTATGTTTAAAAAATTAATACAATATTCTGTGTGAGGGCTTTTTTAATTAATGATTTAAAAATAAAATATTTTTAAAAAAATAATTTTCCTTATTATCTTAACATATTTATTTAGAGTATTATTTATGGCGAATCATGAAGGGTGCATAACGATGAGTTAAGCATATTTTTAATTTCGTAAGAATGGACAATAAGTGATTTGATGAAAAAATACTTGCCTCTAAATTCAAAGGGCAACAAAAATAATTAATTAATGAAATATTTAGGTGCTCAATTTCTCCATCTGTTTTTTATGCACATTATCGCCTCTTAATTCAAAATCATTGCTTTCTCTCTTAGCCGAAAATATAAAAAAGTGTCGTATGATACGAGGGTTGCTATTTATATTTCTGGCCTTGGCAACAGTAAGTGTTGCTAGGCGACCGCAGACGATTTTAATCGAAAGTTTGATATTTTTAAACATAAATTCAGCAAACGATTTACCATTATAGCTTTATTTGTGTTGTTGACAGTAAATTGAAAAGTTCTTCTCTGTCAAAAAATGGAATTGAATCGTGAACATTTCCGTGCCATTATTTTTCATAACTTTCGACGTGGATTGTCAAGACAAGAGTGCTTCGATGAACTTAATTCTTTATACAGCGATAAAGCGCCATCCTACAGCACTGTAAAAAATTGGTATAACGAATTTAATCGTGGTCGATGTTCGATCCAGGACGAATCCCGTGCAGGTCGTCCAAAATCCGTTGTTGTGCCAGAAAAGATCAATGCTGTGCGTGAACTGATAAAGCAAGATCGTCATGTGACATACCGTGAGATAGAGGCGTCTTTGGACATTAGTATGACTAGCATCAATAAAATATTGCATGAACATTTGAGCGTAAAAAAAATTTGTTCGCGTTGGATCCCGCATAATCTGACAAACGCTCAAAAAAAGGCTCGTGTCGATTGGTGCAAGGAAATGTTGGAAAAATACATTCAAGGTACATCAAAGGCTGTGTATAACATCTACCCAGGTGACGAATCATGGATCTATGCATATGAGCCGGAAACAAAACAGCAATCAACTGTATGGGTCTTCCAAGATGAGGCAAAACCAACAAAAGTTGTTCGAGGAAGAAGCACATCGAAACAAATGATTGCCTGTTTCTTCGGCATTAACGGTCATGTGGCAACAGTGGCGTTAGAGCAACGCAGGACGGTCAATTCTGAATGGTACACGACCATTTGTTTGCCAGAAGTCATCGGAGAAATTCGAAAAAAGCAGAAGAACAGGCGAATCATTCTTCATCATGACAATGCGAGCTCTCACACATCGACTCAAACAAAGGCATTTCTGACGGAGCGAAAGATCGAACTGATGGGTCATCCGCCGTACAGCCCTGATTTGGCACCCAATGACTTCTTCTTATTCCCACACATCAAAAATAAATTACGTGGACAACGATTTTCGACCCTCGAAGAAGCGGTTGATGCATTCAAAACGCATGTTTTGGAGTTACCTCAATCGGACTGGAAAAAGTGCTTTGAAAATTGGTTCAAACGCATGCAAAAGTGTATTGATCATCATGGAGAATATTTTGAAAAACAATAAAACCAATTTCGATCCTACATATTTGTTTTTTCATTATTAGGACAGAAATATAAATAGCAACCCTCGTATCTTTCAAATTTAATAAAATAAAAGTGTAGGTGTCCTTTTTAATACTTACGCCATTCTTTCTCTTGATCTGAAAGCCGGAAATATTTTCCGATGTGCAATGATTTCGCCACTTTATTGCCTATTAAGAGGTGATAATTTACATAGTTTAAGGTGAGACGACTGATAGGTTAGAAAGACAAAAAAAAAACATAATCTGCTCTAAGTATTCGTTAATGTGGTTATTTGAATAAATCATTGTTAGCGTAAGAAGAAAAAAATCTTAATTGAAAGTGGTATAAAAATGTATGTTTTTTTGTGACATTCATTTGATTTAAGTTACATAACTTCGGATATATATATATATATTTCTGGAATTGTTTCTTTCGCCTTAATGCTAATCTTCCCTAAATATGTTTCTTTATAACTTTATTAAATGATATGGCTTTAGATAGAAACTATATTTGTTACAAATTATTATTCTATGTTTATTGATGATGCAAATAATGCAAAAAAACTTAAGTTTTCGTTACAATTTAATCAACATCTTAAATATTACGAAACAGTTTTCTCATTGTATGAATATTTAGTGCTAATCATCATATATTTAAGTATGGTAATAAATAGCCTGAATCGGGGCTATAACATTCAAATAGCTACAAGTATTCCATCAATTTTTAAAGTAAAGGTTGCAAATGTACATATTACTGAAGTAAATTTTTACGAAAATGCTTTGAAAACTAAATATTGAAAAAAAAGCTATAAATAGCTATATATATATATATAGGGTATGGTATTTTTACTTCAATTCTGTTTAAAGTCCAATTACAATGTAAAAGGCTTGTAACTAAGAAAAATGCATAGAAAAACATATCTTAAATTTCAGAACAATATTCTGATTTATTCCAGAGTTCAGTGCTACAAAATGAGGAAGTCAGTAGTGTATTCACTCATATCTGACTTGTAAGTAAACTTTCAGTCGTTGTGTCATAGACTTATAAGAATTCCAGTTGGTATCACGTGGAACTTCTGCGAGAAATAAACTTCATCTATCTTTCGGTCCAAGTCGAAAACATTTTGAGATGGTTGCGAGTAACTTCACATCAATTATCTAATTTTCTCTCTGATGGATACATCAATTGAGCACTTAGTACATGAAATGTGGTTAATTTACAGTAAGTAGTATCATGATCATCTGGAAGCGCGATAACTTGTAATGGGAATTATCTTGTGGAAAATTAAGTCCCGGGTGACACAAAGAGAAGGACGTAATTGGACATAGAATTTCGTCTGAGTACTGTTCTGTTGCAAGTGTGATATGACAAGTTAAGTTAGCTTAAGGGTCGTCATCGTCACTTGACCAAGGTTAATGCGAGGTTCTCTGCCAATAGTCCTCGTGTTGCTTCTAAAGGAGACGCTAGAAAATCTTTCAATCAAGGCAAGGTAAATTGATATCATAGTTAATTACTGAAATAGAACTCAATTAAGATGTTGGTTGATTAATTATTTAACCTAATAGCTCATTAAATTCTAAAATACACATTCACTTCACAGAATCCATTTGTGTCTGTATTATTGATTACTTATTATTAACTGAATCAAAACCTTAAACATCGGAAAACTTTGACTAAGCAATTATTAGTTATATGTTGTTGTTTTTTTAAATAGTTCCTTTGATCCTTTGATATTTAATGTACTAATAATATCAACCGAGACTTTTTCAAGATATGTTTTCATTTGAAATATATAGCAAGAATCAGAAATATGTTATAAAAATTATTTTTTTTTATATTCAGTAACGAAATAAATTATTCATAACCTAACAAATCATTAAAAATTGGAACTTCTAATTTACAACACCTCAAATTTAAAACTCCATACATATAGCTCCAATAGCACAGTAAATTTTCTAAGTCAAACTTCTTACTTCAGTGTGGGAATAGTTACAAAGGAACCAATTTTAGTGTATTACTTTACTAAATGTTCGTTTTATCTCACAGTATTTGAAGGCAAAAGCGTTATTTTATTTTTTATATAACAACATTATATGATGAAATATATTTTTATTAAAAAAATATTATAAGAAAATCATTTAGAGAAATTAACTAAGAAAACATTTTGCTGAAATATTACAAATGGAAAAAATGTTAGACTTCTTAAAATTAATCTCTTTCGGGAAATCATGTATTATTTCGATTCCTTAAATAATTATTTATTAGGATTTCTAAAATATCTCTGAATTTAACGAACTAATTTCAATTAAATTAGGATATTAGGCTACTTTAGACCCCTTTGCAGGAATTCCGATTGAAGATATTTATTACAGAAAGTTAGAAAATTAGACTAATTATGTTTTAATTAATTCAATTACCATCACAATCAGTTCCTTTCAGCTGTTACTAATAACATGGATATCTTGTATGTGGTACACAAACTACGAATTATCTTAAGGAAATCCCATTTTTTAACATGAATCATTTCAAAATTCTGTGTTTCAGTTTATATTCTATTGCTTATATATACTGTATCAGTTATATATCACAGGCGTTTCTAAATTAAAACTATTTTATTTTGTTGGTCCTAAAATTTTATATAAATAAAAGGAAATGAAATATGAAATCGTTAGTAGTAATGTAAATGATATAATTTTTGACTAAATAAAAAAAATTAATGACGCCAGGTACTTTAAAAGTGCTAAGGAAAAGCCTTATAGTAACAAAATTTACAAGTGTATGTATGTAAGAGGAAAAAAACATTTTTCGACTACTTTTTAGTTATAAATATAAAAAAAAAACCATTCCAAAATATTTCGAAATATTAAATTATAAGAATAATGGAGAAATACAGGAGAATAAACAAATTTTTTCAGCAATAAAGCATTTAACACAAATTGAAAATCTTTTAAATATTTTTTAAGCATTAAATAGTACAAAAGCTTTTTATTCAGTTTTTTTCTTCGATTAATTTTTGTTATATTCTCATTGAAATTAATTTATTTGCATAACATCAATAGCAAAAATAAACAGGAAAACTATGATATGTCTGACAATTTAGTCATCACTTGTATTAAAAATATTAATAAGCTTAAAATATTTAGTTTTGAATCAAACATAAACCTTATTTTTTCAAATTAATATTTTAAGAGTTCAGTTTTATTTTGATAAAATAAAATTGATGTTGTGTGTCGTTTAATGGAAAAGCTTTCGTACATTAATTATTAAGAAAACTGAATTCATGTTAACAACGAAATATTAAACATTGTTAATAATTCCAATGTATAAATTTAATAAAATGGAACGTTGCATGAAATATTCTTACATTCAAAAATGGAGTTATAGTAAACTTCTAATAATAAAGGTACCTAATTTAACTAAGAAATTACTTTACTATCATGAATTTATTAAAGTGAAAAATATGCTGAAAATGGTATGAGCAGAATAAATTTTAATGATTAATGTTTTACTTCTGATTCTTCTGTTTTTCTTAATATTTTTCTCTTTTGATTATAATTCGCTTAAAATGAATTCCAAACCATAAGGTTTTTCTTTATGAACTTGGGAAAATCGGGTGACATTACGTTGTTGTATAATTCCATAATTAATATTTTTATTATTCACTTATAGAATGTATTGGTGCAGAATCACGTTACAAGAGATCATACACGATGTGTTTCACTAAACTTTAAAAATGTATTTCGTGTTCAAAAATTCTGTATTATTATAGTTAAAATGAAAACAGTAATAATAATATTGTGATTACTTTCGATATATTATTCATTAGAAAATGTTAATATCAAAAACCTGCAGGGAAGAATTTAAAAAAAAATATTTCTTATTTAATGAGAAAATTGAGTAATACATTTGAAAGTAAGAAGAGGAATCGTAGTATAGGTACATGAGTATTCACGTTGATACGAAACAAGGAAGAAGTTTTATCATAGATACTGTGAAAATTATGCCACTCAAGAATATTCCCTCCCGTTTTAATCTTTATCTCGCTAACTTCTGCGTGTCGTTTGTTGAATAATTCATGAGTTTACGAGCACATTTTGGAAGCTATAATGATATCAAATTTATTCTTGGCGTCGAATTTGTACAAATTTGTAAATATTTAACCTTCATTTATCTTAAGAGATATGCAATTCTACTTAGGCAGTTTAGAATACCATTAATAAAACTAAGATTCAAAATTTCTAATGTATTATGAATGGTTTATCAATAAACAACTTAATGTAGAGATACAAATAAGTTGAATCATTTCTTTCCAATAAAGAGTTTTTATGAGAAAAGAAAAATAAATAAATTGGAGATTATGTTTAAAACGGAAATAATCATCATTTCAATATATGTTTTATGTTTATGGCATAAAATATGTATTCAAAACAATGTTTTCCCAATATTGCATATTTTAATACATGTAAATTAGGCAAATACAATTTTTACTCCTCCATAACGTTTTGCCTTTGATAAGTTGCATTTTCTTGATTTAATATTAACTGTTTATAGTTATTATTGAAAATTGCTTGTTATGGAAAATGTAAATTATCAATATTAAACTATTGATATTATTTAAACTATATGATAATACTAGTTAATAAAAATAAGAGCTCGAAATACCTTTTATTGATATCATCCAGAGGAAAAAAAACTAAGAGATTATTGGAATTTTTTTTTTGTCCATTAAATTTTAAAATTAGATAAAGTTTCTTTTTTTAAAGATCCCTAACTCAAAGGAAGTTTAATTTTTCAAAAAAATTCAAAGATGTTATGAATTACTTCAATTCATTTCTAATAACTGATTATTTTCATGATACTGCGTCACAGCTTTAAGTTATTACTAATCAAATTATACATTTTGTTTTTTTTTTAATAAAGAGGCACTTACAATGAGCTAAAGAAAACCTAGATATGTAACGTCATTCAGCAAACAATGGTTTTCTTATAATATTTAGAAAAATAAATCACTTTTAGGAGGGATTAAAATACTTAAAATATAAATATGTTCTGTAACGTATAGGACAAGAAAATAGTCAGGCTAGAGATAAGTATTTAATTTTATTTCACCACTAAATATACTCCATGCTGCACACAAGATCCTCTTTTTCTCACCTTTCTTCGTCCAGTCTCGCTCTTTTGTCGGTGCGCGCGCATCTCAGTCTCCGAGTCCGATTGGGTGATTTCATCTCTGACGAAATCAACTGGCTTATACCGTGACGTTCGCTACAGTACAAATCATTTCATTTTTAACAATTTTAACATATATATCATTGAATAAAATTAGAAAATAGAATTGAAATTTAAGTGTGTTGCAATACAATGCAATTAATGAAACGTATTTCTAGTTACATAGAAATGTTAATTCAATTAGATTTCAGGAAATCAATTTTTTTTCTCTCATAAGGATTATTATTTATTATCTTAAATTTTAATACATCATTTTTCTGCACAAAATTTAATTCGTTTTGTTGCAAGTTGTTAGGAAAAAAATACTTCAAATTTAAGTAGATGTATTTTAAAATTTTATGTAATTTGAGATAACGTGAAAATAATAAATAAATTCAAGGCCAAAACACATCTGCTGCGTACTTATATAATGAGCAAATCAAAAGCCTTTAACGGGAATGAGATAAATGTTCAAGCTAAAAAACTGTTTTTTTCTCCTTCAAACTAATTAAATTTACCTCAGTGAAAAAAGGTTATTACCACTGGTAAATTCGCTAAATATTTGAAGTATGATAATTTGTGTCTATTACTAATTTATGATCGCGAAAAAGGACCTAATTATGAAATATTTTCTCTCCAGGATGAGAACACAAAACAAACATTGTCTGAACCAGACTTTAGTGCTAGCAAATTAAAATTACTTTTCAATAAATCTGACTAATATTAAAAGGAATTAGATAAAATTTTCAATGAATTACTATTCTCAGTGAGAACGTATCTCATGAAAAGTGAGAAAAGATGAAACATATAATATTTTAATAGACAGAGAGTTTGAAATAAAAATTAGACTGTAAAAAATTGTTAAAAGATTAAATTAGTGAATAACAGTTGTAATGTTATTTTTCACAACTCAGCTGCTAGTTTGCCAGAAATTACGTTATGATCGTTTGGAGAAAAATTGTATTCTTGGCTTTCCTTTATAGACATTTTCAAGGAGTATTGGTTAAACCCCAAGCTTATGAAAGGTGATAAATTTACAATATTTAAAGTCAGCTTTGAAAGGTAATGTTTTTTTTAGAATAATTCAGAGCATTTCAGTAAAGAATTCTAATTGTGAGTTAGCGTGATACATTTGGAGGAAATATGTTATGATAAAAGAGAACAAATTCATGCGTTTATTAAAAGATTTATGAACATATCTGTAACTCAAAATGAGATCATTCAAATAAATATATTCTGTTTCCTAAAATTCTGTGAACCGATTTAAGTAATTACTTTTTTGCTTCAACGTGCATGAAATTCTCATTGCTTGAATTTTTATTTCGGAATTCATAATCGATGTTGTATTTCACTATTGGTATTTCGATTATATTGTAGTACTTCTGCATTTAGTGATAATCCTGAAATATATTTAACAATGATTCCATTTATGATCCATAATTTCTAATAGACATAATTGAATTGTAAAATATTATTATTAATACAAAGATAACAAAATGCTACATATAGGTGGAAAATATAAGTATATATCTTAATTTCAATTATTTTTACAAGTTCAAAAATATATTTAAAATGTTAGTGCATTAATGGGAATTATAAAAAAGATCTGAAATTTAATTCATATGCATTTTAAAATTGTATACGGTTGTAAAATTTCATATTAATTATGCTTGAATAACCTTAAAGTAATCTAAATTAAGGAAAAATTCCAAAAAAGTTAGTTTGCATTAATATAAATAAATAAAATTGAAAAATGTACTAGTAGAACAAATTAAAAAATTGATTTAAATTTTTTAAGTGTAATATCTTTACTACAAAAACATAAACTTTATGTGACGTATAACATTAATAACATTTAATATGAACGCAAATATTTCCTTGAGCAAATTATAAAATTTCCTTGAGTAAGACTCAAAAATATTGCGTTCCATTTTTGTTTTTATAATAGTTATACGTTTGCAAGATTAAACCGAGTTATAGCCCAAAAAAGAAACTTTGAACGTAATTTATATTACAGTACGGGTAGTAAAATCTATTTTCCATGTCCATGAAAGAGAATAAAAAAGAATTAAAAGTAAAATCTAATATTTTCTTTTGAATCCGATAGTACGAAACGTATTATCATTTGAGATTATAGCTCTGCATATCTATGCTTGTAAACATCATTCCAAATTATGTTTACCAACATATTTGAGAAGTAGACTTCTATTTGCATTGGGTGGTGAATGGCATGAGTAAATATTTGCAAACTATTTCCAGACAAACTTAACATTATTTCATCTTCTACGAAGCAAAGAAAAGTATTTCTGAGGATCAGATGACAACAAATTCATGTATACTGTATTCATCTCATTTGATCAAGTATATTTCTAATTCCAAAGATTTATTGTAATCGAAAATATATATTGCATGTAGGTTTACCCTTTAATAATCCTGTATACTTACTATTTGCGTATCATAAAAAGAAAAAATATATATGCGAGAATATATTGCCTCCTAAAATAGTACTATTAGAAACTATAAAACCTTTTCTAAAAATTTTCTACTTGGAAATAATTTATGCAAAAATACATATAAAAATGAAATTTTTGATGCCGTCTGGAAAAAAGGAACTAAAACATGTATGAGCTTGTTTCCATTTTTATGCGTGTAGGAATTTTTCTTACCTTTTCTTGTATCTTCAGTGTCCAGAATTCATCAGCAATCTCATCGTTCAAATAATTGTAGTAAATCTGAAAACACTGGGCTATTGAAGTTAAGGAACGAAAGAGGATTCATTAAAATCTATTACAGAGTTTGATATTATAAAATTACATAAAAATTTCAAATTTTCTGGCATCTGAAACCAATCCTGGTAATAAATTCATCCTGTATTTAAAATATATACCTAACATGTTTTATTTGTATAGCAAAATATAAAATTTTTCGAAAGAGATCTTCATTTGACACTCAGAAATAAATTTAAAATTTTTGTAACAGGACTCATTTAATTATATCAATAACTGAAAAAAAAATTCAGACAATAAATACACACTCTATACTCAATTATATAGTGGAATTTATTAAATAATTATATATTAGATTTTAATATATAATTATACATGAGATTTTTGAATATAATTATGTATTAGATTTTTAAACGTAAATGTATATTAGATATTACACATAATTTTTACAACAAAAAGTAATATATTTATAATGTAACTAATTTGAATAGGAATTTTTTTTAAGTTAATTTAACTTAATTATATTTTTTTCTGGTAAAAAGTATTATAAATTCCTATTCAATTTCAGACAACAACGAGAAAGGTGACTTTTTAACGTGGTAAACGATCGGTGAGAGCTACCTGAGGGATTTTCCATCTTCCTAAACCGATTTTCTGGAGAACACATGGCGCTGCAATCTTTACCTATCGATAGCTACAATCCTTGATTTAGGCATTAAAGATACAAACACTAAATTAAGCTTGAATATAAATCACTACGTATTATGAGAAGGTTCATCTTAAACGTAAGTAGGAGATGAGCTCATTCATCCTTTGGTAAAAAGGTTAATGTGTACTTGTTAATCCAATACTACTGAAATATAAACTCAAAATTAGAATGAATTCCTAATTATTTACTTAGGACAAACTAATTAATTTTATATAAAACGATAAATACAAATAATACTTACGGGTGCAAGAATGTAATTGTATTTGGAATAGAAATAACTTACTTTACTGATATATATATATATATATAAAGTGTTCCTAAATTTATTTATTGTAAATGGCATACCACATCATTAAATAAATGTACAAATTAAGTTATTTATATATATTTGTTTTGGATTCCTCTTTATGCAGATATTTAAAATCTAAACATGCTAAAATTGAAAATTGTATTTAAATGTTATGTTTTCTCGCAGCAAGGAGGGTTATTTACTGTCGTCATTTATTTTAAATTATTTTTGTTATGGGTGAAATACGATAAATTAGACAATACATGAACTACAAATAATAATACGTTAATGCAACTGTTTTCATCTTCGTAAGAAACTCTAATACCTGAAGTGTTATTAAATATTATAATGTAATAAACTTTTTATATCATAAAGAAATAAATATGACACTCGTGTACCGCGTATCAAATTCAAAAGCTCATCTTATTTATTTCCTTCCCCAAAACAAAAATCCCTTTAAGAAATCCTATTCGGATTTATGAGTTTGACAACTAATGGTAATGTTGTGTTATATCTCTCAGTGTGTGTTTATATGTATATAATATACTGGCCAAAAAGTTAAGAGTAATTCGTAACTATGAGAATAATGAAGAATATCTAACTAGCAGAATGGTGAGAAATGTGACACACAAGTGTAAAATGCTTTAAAAATAAGTGAAAACAGGTTAGAGCCTTAACATTTGCTTTTATTATCCAAAGTAAAACTGGACATAAAAGGAGTTCACAATTTATTCAAATAACCCTTTCGGTACCGGAGGGAGAAAAAAAGAAGTGCTTCCATGATCCCGCGGCTTCTTAACGCGAAGTGTCACGCTGTGCCCACACAATTTTAGATATTAAGCCTAATTCCCGAAAAAAATTCCTCTAAAATCGGCTATTCATTAGAATATTTTTGTTTTTACATATATTATTCAAAACTTATTAAACTTAATATATACGAAAGAAAAAAAATTAATCGAAAATTGTATGTTTTAAACATAAAATTATTACATAAAAAATCATATCATTTCAAAAAATGCAAAATATACTTAGATTTGTTACATAAATTTCATGGTGTAATGATGTACCATTACATGGAATATTAAGATACCTTTTCAAATATATGATTGCCTGTTTGACAGTACATTATGCTTACCTACATTGGAACTCAATGGTTCTCGCACTTTGTGATGGTTCTCGAGTAAAACAAGTTCCACGTTCTCACCATATTGTTAGCTGATAAGATTTACTGTTTAGACACTAGCAAGGTTTGTCAATGAACACATTACAACACCCTATAGTCTTAAAATCTACTAGTAATGTTCCAAATTCCAGTTTAAACGAGAATGTTTATCAGTAGATGAGTAGGGAATGCAATATGTTTGTCTATAGCATACAGAGTTTAATAACTGAATCTTTTGCAAAGGGTTTGTTTGAAAATTTGTATTGTAGCTTCTGGGAGTTTTGAATAAAGTTTTCTGGCATTACGACCTCTGTGATATCATACAATTATTACCACAAAATTAGTTATTGTAAAGGGTATGACTTTTGCCCCTATCTTGTGCTGGTCCTCAGGCAAAGTTTACCACACTTTGAAAACTTTGTCACAGTTTTGAGATTCTATCTTGAGGTACATTCAAATTTCGAGGCACCTTTGATTGTCAAAGACTGGATTGGAGCATTATAACCATTCTTTTTTACGCAAACCTATCCTGTTTTCATCTATGCACTATTATTCGTACAGTTTAATTGTTAACAACATTCCTTCACGCATGTATTGCATGAAACCTGCCTGAAATGTTTACCTGAGGGAGCCAGTTGATTAGCATCCCGACGCGAACAGGTGTTTTGTGCATGTAGTGGACTGAAATGTTTTATATAAAAACAAAATTTTATCTTCAATATAGAATTCTTGAAAAGTAGTCTTAACAAATTTACCAATAATTCCTTTCCATTTTTCGCATTTTATGAAATTAATTTAACATTCGGTTTTAGGTAGCCTTCGTTTGAAGGAACATATAACATGGAAAAGACAATGCTAAAAATGCTAAGCTTACATTGACGTTCTTTGAAAGGTCAAGAAGCTCTGAAAGAAATATATAAACCTGAGTGGTGACTATGCAGAATTTAATAAATAATATGCAGAATATCAATAAAAATTAAGTTTTTATGTATAATATTTTTGTAATGATTAAATCTTGATGATACCCAGGACTAATAGCTAAAACTGTACATTATTATTGTTTACTTCTATCTATGACTTCCTGAAACCAAAAATATCAACATTAGCGGCTGTTATTTATAACATTGTGTACAAACGGATCTATAAATGCTCACAAAATTTTTTATTCATATTCCGGTTTAATCCTTTTCAATAATGTGAGCTCTTTTATACCCCTTGGCATATATATTTATGTACACTGGAGTTAATCCACAAAGGATGAATGACATTATAATCCTTATAATCCACAACATAGAAGGAAACGATGTGTGGAGTGTCAGAGACAGGACGGGATGTAGGAAGAAAGCAGTGTGTATGTAAATTTTTTTTAAAGTGATGATCATCACGTGTTAGCAATGATAAGCGACATAAAGAATTTCTAAGGAATGGACAGTTATTGTTCCAAATGAAAGTTTGACAGAAAATATTAATTGACGATCATGGAAGTTTTAGTATGCTTCAAAACAATTCCTAAACGGTCGTATGCTTTGTTTCATTATTGGAAAGATTGATGAAGACCATAAAATAACATAGTTTTCATAGAGTTTAATATTTCCCACAACGCTGTTTTACGGATGTGGAAGGAATTTAAGAGCTGGCATTGTGGAAAGCATTTAATTTCTTAGCGGCATGAGATTGTTATGGCAGAAATATGATATCAGGCTGGAAGTTCCATGGTGTGCCATACTGGCTAAAAGAAAGGACACACTTCAGCTCATTAGGTGGCATATGAGTATTTTTATGCAAAATGATAGATTATTTACCAAAATGTGTTGCGAGACGTGTGAAAAAATGAGCACTACAGGGCTGTAGAGTTGTTATATGTGTGTCATCGTCCAGACTGAAACGTAGAGCTCAGATCCAATAGTGTCGTGACTATCGAAATTAGACAAACTTGAGCTAGAAATACATATTATTTTTAGATGAGGATAGATTCCGGCTGAGATAGGCGTACCAACGACAACTTATCTGGTGTAATATTAGATGAATATATTATCCAGTACATAAACAGGAAAGGGATCGCTATTCGAAATGCAGTGTTATGGTACGGATGAGTATCATGAACAATGACAGCCCCCAATCTCTTTACGTATGCTCGAATCTGCGAAAATAAACGGTTAAAATTATGTGGATGAAGTCGTATTGCCTTACCTTTACCGTAGTAATAAATTCGTTTTTATAGAAGATAACGCGCACTCTACCATCGATCATTATTTAGACGTTCCAGTGTTCAGGAATAAAGGAAGTTTCCAGGAATCTAAACAACAAGGAAATAGACACATCGTAAAGCAAGACGGTTTCCAGACTGAAGCAAAATTGAAAATGTTTTAGAAGCTTTGTTAAGATGACTTTCCTGTTGAAAATATTCTCCAATAAATTAGTACATCCTCATCCATGTTCTGACAGAGGAGGGAGACAATATGCCATGACCAATGCTGAATAATGTGCAAAGCATGGCACTTCGTGTGGAACGTCGCTCCGCATTCCACGATCGACAAATCTTACGCTGACATTTTCCTTAGTCTCTGCTATGGTATATATATAATTTTCAATTTTTCCTTACATAACATTAAATGAATACTTTTTAAATCCAGGTGTTTCAGTACCTCTTGAACTTCTAGAAAGTTAAATAATATTTGTTTAAATGTCTTTAACAATAATATTTCATCATGCTGCACCTCCACACCTGCTCAAACTTTATTTAATTTAAAAGGTCTTAAAACCAGTTCTGAAATTAGGTAAAATATATATATTGTAGTTATAGAAATCAACAATATAACTTAAAAATGCATGGCAACAATCTATTCAAGTGTATTTTCTTCTTTTTACTTTAGTTTATTTTCATTGCTACATTAAATGCGAACATATATACGAAAGTTGACACAAATACATAGATGGTTTAAACGAATATAAAACTAGATAATACTCAAAGACTTGATAACGAATTTTTACACCTTTCTCATTCTTAACTTCCAAATTACATCGTGTCCGGAATTTGAAGTTTAATTTCATTTGATGTAAATTATCCACCAATGTTGCAATAAAGAAGTTTTCATTCGAATAATTTCTGTAGAAAAGATTGATAATTGTCAAAAAAAACTAACTTTTGATTGGAAAAGACATATTTTAATTAGAATGTTTGGTTAAAACTGCTACTTATGATTTCTTTTCAATACGGTTCATTTGATTATGGGCCAAATCAAAATTTCTTCGAAGTAAAAATAGAATTACGGAAATCAAGCAACATTATTAATCTGAGTTTAAACCTACATCTAAGAACTCTTGACCTGGTTTTAAAAATTAAAATAATTTATATTGATACATATATAGATAAAACACAAAATTAATCCTGCTCCAATTCTCTGACTCTACTTGTATAACTTTGATTTAAATAATATGCTGCATTTAGTTTTGTTACAAGTCATTTACGAGCCTAATAAAGTCTTTGAGTCCTAATAGGAAATATTTAGCTGTCGATTTATTTGGCCAAGAGCTTATGATGTAGTGTTTAATTAAAATAATTTATTTACAGTTCCTAGGATTGAATTCATTGTGCATCAGCTGTAGTACTCCATGTAAAGCACTAATAATTATGCCCTTTCTACGAG
>BMAW01087787.1:0-14603 GCA_019974015.1 Nephila pilipes
AATATAATTATAAATACTGTAAAATGAAAATATAATTATAAATACTGAAGATTACATAATAAATATTTACAAAATCCAAT
This sequence comes from Nephila pilipes, assembly GCA_019974015.1. Classification (NCBI taxonomy): domain Eukaryota; kingdom Metazoa; phylum Arthropoda; class Arachnida; order Araneae; family Nephilidae; genus Nephila; species Nephila pilipes. The sequence goes on from BMAW01087787.1 coordinate 81, forward strand.
AATAAATTACCTAACTACAGCAATATGAAACTTACATGTATTTAATATGTAACAATATGATCAGTAATTTAAAAAAAATATTCATGAAAAATAATATATATACTTTTTCCTTCATATTCTAGAAACATGATGTAAGCCAAATTAAGAAAATCCGATAGTTTCAAATTTAATAGTTTTGCACATTTTCGAGTACTTAAGGAGCGAATTAAAAGTTAAATAATTTTATCTAAGCATTAAGAAAATAAAAATATTTTTAATGAAAAATAATGTATAATTTTTAAATCTTGAAGCACTTGAAAGGGTAAGGAAATGCGTGAGCATATACCACACTTCAATTAACACAATTCAGTAGCTTGCAAATAATCCAAGACAATTTAGTAGTGTCATTAAGTTAGTATTGTGCATGAATATATGACTCGTTAAAAATAGAACAAAAATGTAGTTCAAATATTTACAAAAATAATAGTAAATTTATAACTAGAAGTGATGCGGCTTATATTATTAAGTTAATATCCTAGATTAGAACATAGTAATTAAGAACAACTTCAACTTTCGAACTGTAACAACGGTCGAGTGTCTGGAAAACAGCAAATTAACTGGAACGAGATGACCTCTGCTCATCCAATATCAGCAAATCTAGGCCATCGATGGAAAGAAAGGAATTCAGACAGGTCCAGAAGAGGAGGAGGATAGTAAGCAGATCACAAAACATCATACGGATAGGCCAAACAAGACAAGAACTATTTTTTTTCTTCTGTGTTCGTCTAGAAGCTGCACGGATATAAATACGAAAAACCACAGGAATGCCCGTAAATACTTGTAATTTACATGCAGAAATTACAAGTTCCAACGCGCCACCATCTGCCAAGGTGAGAAAGTGCAAGCGGATCTTTCGCTCTATGTTTCGGTGAAAAGGCTTGAGGAATGCCGCCACATAGGCTCAAGGAATTGACCCAATGTGGTTCAATTGGCTCAAGAAATGCTGCCATACGCAACTGGATACTTAGGTAATTACCGATAAATTAAGCACCACTGGTAAAAATATATACAAGCAAAATAAGTATTAACGAATCAAGAGTTTTCAAGTTAAATATTATTTTACATTTAAAAATTATTTTTGTAGTTTTCAGTTCATCTTTAAGTGAAAGCTTAATTATTTTTTACTTAAAATTTATATCTTTTTAGGCTGGACATTGAAGACTAAAATTCGAATACGAGAGCTATACATGAAAGCAAAATTTCAAATCAATCAGCTATGGCTTCGAAAATCCCCCTTCTCAAGTCGCCATTAATTGTAAATACCATATTATTGTTTTATCATCGGAGTTATACGCGTATGCAAAATTTCAGTTCGGTTGGAAAATAGGAATTAGCTTAAGCCTAAAGTAAAACTTTCGGACTGTAAATACATTTCTACATACACAAGAACACATCTTGTTAAGTGAACGCTTATAAAAAGGTAAAAATGTTCAATAGACATTTCTGCAGAGAGTTACCCCATACCGATTTCTCATTTGTAGCAAGGTTTCATTTTGAACTCCCTTCATATGGTGAAAATTGTATGTGTACAATTTTAACGATTCTTATCTAAATGACCCATATGAATCTATATAACCATTATACTTTACGGTATTTTTGAAAATCTTCACATTCTATGCTGGATTTATATCATTTTCTCTTCACGGTGTATTTACATAACCTGATTCAGCCATGAGGATTATGCTACTAGAGTTGTCCTAATCTCATTGTAATTAATATTAAAAAAAAAAAAAAAACTTCTGAAAAGATTTATACCATACATTAAAATATTTAAATTATGACTTTAAAACAAATGTTTATTTACGTATTTTATTCCCCTAAATACATGAATTTGCTTCATATATTTTAATAAATTTTGGGCTTTCGCTATTATCTTTTTGGCTCTTATTTGATGTTCTTCAATTATTTATAGAACAGGATGTAGACTGATAGATACAAAAATCCATTTTTTCAAAGTACGCACAAATAGCTTTCAAATTTGATTAAAGTGAAAATAGAAATCATAATATGGAGTATACATTTTATTTTATAATCATAGATTTAAATTCAGCCTCTAAGTAATAGAAAAATTTCATATGAATAAATATTAAGGATCACATTTTTTTAAGAAAGCTAGAATAAACATCTTAAATAATAATTAAAAATAATATGAATAATAAATTTGGTAAGTTAAGAGGCTCAAGAATGAGATGATACATGACCAGTTTAATGAATTTATAAGCCTCATAAATTTTCTACGAATATTAGAGAATTAAGACCTACTTTACTTTCAAATTTTACGCATGTTAATTGATGAAAAATGTTTCGACATAAATTCGAATTAATTTCTGGACACAAAATTTATTTGGCTTCTTATTGCTTACTAAGCTATAAATGAGTTGTAATTTCTTCAAGTTGATCGTCAGGAGAAAACTGCAATGATGCGATAAAACTTGCATTCAAAAAACTTATAAAGGGAAATGCGTTATTATCCATTAATAATTCTGTTGCTAAAAAATAAGTGATAACAATTTTGCTAAAAAATAAGTGATTTAGTATAATTACTGAATTTATTAAAATAACATCTTTGAAGTATAAAATTTAAAGAAATTGACACTATATTTTATATATTTTCCAAAAAGAATGTAAATAGTTAGAGTTCTCTCCTTCTATAATTTCAGGATTTCTTTTTAAGTTTAAGTTAATAAAGGTTAATAATTCAAGCTTAAAAATGTCTAAATAAATAATTCGCTTAACCCAATTAACTTGAATCAAAGCACTGAGCGAAACAAAATGTTATTGAATTAGCAGAAATATCAGTGTAATGAAAATTCTGCTTTCATATCTTTGGCAAGATAGAATTTAATTTACTTTGGACTACGATGTTACATTTTTAAGCAAAATATAGAGTAAAAGTATAATTTACCACAATAACTTTTTATTAAAAAAATGTTAACTTATATTAAATTAGCTGATACATATTTTATGCTTTTCCCCCAAACGTTAAGCAGATATATTTTGCAAAACAATTATCTTTATATTAGAGACTTTAGTACTATTACTGCGTATAACCCGAATAAAGAACACTTTTAATGTCCTTTTTTTTAATAAAGTGTGCCTTTTTCTGGATAAGTTTGTACTTAATAATGTATGAATAATTAATGAGAATCGGATTCATTTTTGTTGTACTTAATTGATTATTCCAAAAGAGCCAACACTACCCGAGTTGTAAGTAGCTAAGAATGCATTCAAATTAAATGGAATTATTCGATAAATATAAATGAAGAACAATTATTTTAGGAAATTAGTGTTCGTATAAAATACGTTCATTCATTTTTCTCATGAGTATTGGAATACAACCGTAATGGTTCCATTATAAGTAAAAAATTACAAAATGAGATTCACAATTTTCTATGGTCTCCAGCTGCTACATGGAGTTCACTTCGGCTTAAGTTGGATTCAATTTCATCGATAGCTGTGGCTAAAATTGATAAGTAATTTGTAAGAGAGGGATTTGATTTAATTTGCATCACGTCACTCTATAACAACAATAGATCTATTGGCAACATAACCTCGTACATTTGAGTCAAATTTACGAGCCGAGGTTGACATCAGATTTGATAGCATAAGTTAGTGCAACAGTTCCCATTATTTTGCTAAACATTTTGTAAAAAGGCGAAGATTATATATATATATATATATATATTCATAGGTTTTACGATTTTGCAACCTCTGAACAATAGTGGTAACAATGAAAGAAAAGTGAACGTTGGAGAAGATTTTCAACGCAAGTGAAGAAAATTAAACCAGCAAATTTAAAAAAAGAAGAAAATAATATCAAAAATTAATTAAGCAATTAAAATCACGTTTAAGTTTCTCTCTTTTTTTATGTAAGCAAATCGGTCATAAATTTCGCAGGAGAAATGGTTATGATTTCAGACTCTAATTCCACCCTATATATAATTAAAAAAGAATTAACTAAAATTCCTCGCATCATATGTAGTCGACTTAAGCAACTTCACAAAAAAGAAATTCGTGACTTTCAATAAATTCATCATATGCCAATGTAAAAGGCAATGGTAAACAATGCCCAAACGTGCTAACCAAGGAAGCTCGATATAGAAACCAGTTTTCAATGACATAGTTGTTTTAAAGGGATATGGGGCAACAAAGGCTATTATCCCCTGAGCAAACACCTCCTACTTTTACATTATCTAGTTCGTGATTGATTAATTGTCAATTGATGGACTGACGTCTCAAACTTAGAAGCTACATGAAAAGATCTTTCTATGATTTCGATACTTGGAAACAGAGTCATCTGACGAAGACGACACCTGAATTGAAACCTTCTTCTTCAAATTTTCACAAAATTCTATGAGGGAACTGAGGGCCTATACAAATTTAACATGCATCCATTTGTACGGCGTTTGGTCAGTGACATCAAGACTGGGACTCACGACTCAGAGGTAACAACGGCGGGAAATAGTCTGCAATCATGATTATTCAGTTACGCGGGACGGTGGCTAGTGTCATTGGCTAAGTGTAGTCTTTTCATCAAATATCTGAAGAAACCACTAATTACAAACCTTTATTTTTTCAGATCTATAAAATCTGCAATGATAAAACTCAGTTCAAATCACTGTTATGGCATTGCAATTCAACCTTACAGTACATAATCCTGTGTTAATTGTAATAATTGCTCGGATACTCTATTGACACCTGAGTTTGTGTATAATGCCAAAAATGTTACACAATATTTTTACTCTTGACAATGCCTCTCACATTTATTTATTCCCACTGATATTCATATACAGGTTTAAAGCTCTTGATTTTACAGATTCTGCCATTCAGGTCATTGAAATTATTTACTTTTCATTATCCATGACACATCAGTAACAACATTTCAAGAGGTAGAGATTAACTTGGAGAAGTTTATTTCCTAGCTAAATATATTTTTATAGTGAGTTTGATTGTACATCAATTAATTATTTTGATGATTATAAAAAATGGGCAAGAAAATTTCACAAATTTAAATGCAGAACTTTCGTTAAAACTGGAAGAGATTTTAGATCTTTAGTAATCTTAATCCACATTTAATGACACGAGATCGCGTGATAATATGAACTTAAACATGTCATAAATCAATAGTCTTATGAGGCATATAGAAAGCAAGCATTTTGTACAAGAAAAATAAATGCTTTCTCTTTCAACTTAACTCAATTTCGGTTCCTAGCATAAAACTATTTTGTTTTTTAATCCGTTCAAGACCGGTGAAAGGAGAAAGAACCACTTCTCCAGGACTACGCGCTCGAAAAGTATACGCCCGCACGAAACAGGGCGATATTCCTCAATAAGATTAATTTCATATAAAATTCATATAAAATCATCCCTGCAAAATAATACTCTGAAACTTACAGATTATTATCATTGATGGTGTTTAAATATACGGTAGTAAATTTTTTGTGCTAATTAAAAAATAATTGCTAATATTTAAGAAAATATATTCATTTTCATTGTGATAAACAATTATACAGATATGAAAATAACAACAGTATAAATGACAAAAAAACATAATTTACGAAGACTTAAAATATAGATAAAATATTAGAGAACTAAGCACACAAGAAATGTAAAATAAACTAAATAAAATTTCAAAATAATGCGTAAAACTTTTGAAGCTTTTATACCTCTGATTCAGCAGGAAAAACATCTGAACCAAAAGCAGGAACTGAAGGTTGACACTCTGTGGAATGATGTTTGAAGAAAAAAAGGACTTCAACCGTCATCTAGTAACCTCCAAATATTCAAATAAGACGTTCCAATTTGAAATCACACCAGTGTGACTATGGGCCCGGTGGCCCGCAAATATCCATCGCAAATACGATACTGGGGGGCCGTGAAGGGAGAATCGCGCTGTAACGTATACGTGATCATAGTCCTGAACGGGTTAAGCTCCAAAATTCGCTTCACTAGGAGAGCTTTAGTATAAGTGAGATATGCTATTGACTTTTTACTATTTGACACAATTAACATTGGGTATACTAGCAACAGATTATGTAATTTGAAAATATTATAAATTTAAAATAAAACATGAATTTGGTTAAAAAAATTAGACGCTTTATTTAATATTTATGAATATGATGCAATTAATTTAAATCTACGATTGTTCAATAAATACATAAATACAAAATCTGTACAAATGATATATATATTCTAAAACAATAAAATAAAAATAGAAAAGCAAGGAAAGAGAAATAAAGGCAAACTACCGTTACTCGACGTTTCTGTTAGGTCGATCTACGTTAGTCTTTTAAGAGTAAATTATGGCATAAAAATTTATCTCACTTCATTTTACGGCACCGATAGTTACATTTAGCTTAAAACATATTTAGTTTGATAATTTATCGTAGCTAATTTTAGTATCTGAAAAGAATATTGTTGTATAGTTAAATTATTTTACCGTTTGCCTCAATTCTGATGATTTTATGATTTTGATTTTCGACACATAATTATTTATCATATTTTTTTTTTTTTTTTTTGCTGTTAAAATTAGTTTTTTTTAGATCTGTAGAAATGTTATGTTTTAATTGTAATGGTATGATGATGATGGAATAAAGAATATTGTGATATATACGTGTAAGATTCGCTGGACTAAAAAAACTATTTCTTATCCTAAAAATTTTTTAATGCCACTTAGTTTTCAAAACAATTATCCGAACATTTATCCGAAGTCATTTCTGAAATTGAAGGACGCGCGTACGCAGATCACTAAAGATAATTACAATAATATCCATGCATCACGACTGTTCATTCTGCTACTTACCATACCACCGAATAAGCCATGCCACAGAACTGAGGAAGAATGTTCCGTTCTACTTGCCACGCCACCGAGCTGAGGAAATATGACGAGTGCTGAAGTGAAGAGAAAAAAAGAAGAATGGCGGCTACGACCGGTAGCATGACGAACAAAAATGGCATGAATCATTAGTTAAATGTTTAGTGTTAGTGAGTTTTGAATATTTTATTAATTGTGTGTGTTGTGTGACTGTTAACAATAAATAAAAACTTTAGCCAATAAAGTTGGACTATTCGATTGTGTATCTGGCATTGAATGAAATCTACAGATATGAAACTAAGAACTTACAACGGACAAACGAAATATTAGTATAAGGAAATAGCCATTTATTTTAGAATTTTTAGATAATAACTAAGCAAATAGTTATTTTTTATGGGCAATGACATAACCGGATTATACAAAACATTTCAAAGTCCAAAACAGCCTACGAGGAAAACGAATCTTCTTGAAGAAACCCCTCTCACAGCAAGCTTTGGAACAAACAAGAAAAGTGCTTGATCCTCTCTCGGGTAGATAGCCTGTGAGGTCCTTACTTCACTATACAGAACCTAATCCGTCAAATCTCACTAAGTAATCAGTCGATAATTAGACATATTCGCCAATTTTTTAATTATGTTTATTAGATCTAAGGTTGATTAGAAATAGTTATATATATTACAAATTGTGGTAACCAATTTACGACCGAAACTAAAGTTTATAATTTAAAATTCTACTTATCTCAATAACTACGAAACCAGATCCACGTCAGAAAAAATACTTCTAAGGTGACTCCGAGTCAAATACCTGCTATTCTATGATCACTGAATTTCTTGCACCATTACTGTTAGTATTTTAATCTCCTTTAACTTTCTATATCCTCTCAGTAATTTAACACGCCCAATCCCTTTATATTATCTTTAACTGTTTGTAATACTTATGTTTATACAGAAATACTGATTTACATAATTCACATTTTATCCACAAGGTTTAGATTTACAAATCAAATAAAGTCATAAAATATCCCAAAAGTACGTTGAAAGAATGAAAAAAAAAACTGGAAAGAATCCACTGCAAGGTTGTAATGAATGTAAAATCTTTGATATCTGATGCAATATATGTATCTGCGCAACCTTTGGAATATCATATACCTTAGACGAGTTAAAAATAAAAAAGTAATTAAATGTTTTGAAAAATATAACGTATTTTATTATATGAAGATTGATATTGTTCTGTGTACTGAGTCAGAACTGCAGGTTTCGTCACCAAAGCGATTCTCCTCATTGCAAAGCATCAAATATAGTTTGTTTTAATTTAGTATATATTACGTTGTTTATTGGAAAATGCCCTTTGTTAGTTAATAATGGAAAATAAATATTAAAATCATTTGATCCCAAAACATTTGAAGAAGGAAGCAATATTAAAAGAGTAGTTCGAAACATTTGTGATAAAAATTTGGCACCCTCAAGATATTCTTCAAATTTCGAGTAATTTTATTCATTATTTCTTGATTCCTCATTCCTAATGATTTAAGGTAATGCACTAATCAACAAGTAAATAAAATTCTTAAATCTTACGTATGTTTTATTTTAATCAAATAAAAAAATCGAGAGAAAATAATTGACATATTTTTTAAAATTAATAATTACTAAGGAAGGAAGCATCTAACATATAAGTAAAAGTGTTCACAATTAAAATTTAAATGTGATCAGCTATGATATTTTCTGGTTGAATCAAACAATAACCCTTTTGGTAACGAATACCAACCATTAAAAATAACCAAATGATTTCGCATCGCATTGTGTTTTGAGGATTAATCATAATAAAAGACTTGCACAGCAAACTTCATATACACAGCGTAAGTTTCAGGAGAAGTTAGTACAATATCAAGGAAGCTTCGTTATCTGCAATGGCTCATCATTACGTTGCAATCGTTAATGGTTTTCATTTAGCTTTCAGAGATGTAAACTGGAACACAATCAAATCCAAATACACTTTATAAAATTAACTACCCTGTGCCATGGAATTTTTAAGTTGAATATTTTAACACTGCTGCATAGTTGAGAATTATTGACTCCATGGTGTACCTTAAAACAACATAAATCCTCTTTGTAAACCATTTTTCTCAATTTGACGTAGTCCTCATCTTTTGCTAACACGTGACTATTCAGGTAAAAACATCGGAGAAATTCCAGTGGTTTTTGTCAACACCTTGTTTTAGATGCATTATTTACCTCGCTGGCTGCACAAAACTGGCTTCCTTTGGAGTGATCATTTATTTTTGGAAATAAGTCCCAAGTTACAAGGTCGGGAATAAAGACTCTTCTATACTTTAAGCTTATTTCCATGTGTGCGACCTTTTTTTCATTTCTTAGCACAGCTGTGACATTAGGAAATAAAGAAATGCATTATGTGGAGTACACATGTATCTTTTAGTTGAATGAGAACGTGGACACCCGAGTAACAAATAACAACCACAATGTCATGGAAGTGTTATTGTTTATTTCATTATCTAAACATTTAGCCAAAAAAGTAGTTATAATATTTAAACATTAAGTAATACATGTTATTTCAATGTAAATTCATTACAATAAATAAAACATATTCTCTAAAGCATTCTAAAAGTATATTCTATAAATACAACTAAACTTCCTTTTTCCCATAAAATCAAAAAATAAATAAATAAATAAATAAGACGAACAATAAATTGTTCTCACTTTTGTTGTTGTTAGATTGTGTTTACGATTTTCTGTGTTTCGATTAAAGTGGGGTCATTTATTCCATTTAGTTTTCATTATTTTTAAAATACATAAGTATGATTTATGAAATAAATGTTAAACATAAAAAATACATGGGTTTTTTGGAAACTAAGACTTAAATAATAAGTAAACTTTGTATTGTAGATAAAACAAAAATAAAAAGATTTTCAAGCTAACATTTTTTTAAAAAAAATATTAAAATAATAAAACTTTGAATCAAAATGTTTTAGTACGTAATTTTTCAGTTTTATATCTATTTTGTATACATTAGAATTTCCAAGGTACATTTGTCAGGAAACCATTACAAGAGAAATACAAATATATAACAAACCACAGGAGTAAAACATTCAATAATTATAAATTCATTTAAAAAAAAAATGCATTTCTCTTTTTTGATATACTTGAAGTATGTTGATATGTGTTGCACATTTATATTTTATTCAATTACTTTTTGCTGAATATAGTTACATAGTTATGATATTTGAAATGTAGATGTTTTTTTGAAAAATATATATAGATTATTCCCAATATGAATATATCTAATATATTTTCTTTAAAAAATAGCTTATTTCTACATTAAGACATCTCTGTGTGTAAAATATTAAATACTTAATGTCGAATATCTTGTTCATTTCATAATTTATTAGCGATTCCTGAATCTTCAGTATCCACATCGGTAGACCTATTTTTTTTACTCTTCTTTACATCGGAGATGATAATCGGGAAAAGAATGTATAGGCGTAAAACTCCGTAATTGAAAGTATATTTTTAATTAAGTGCATATTGCCTTTTTTATAAAAATATGGAAAAGATTTTTGTAAATTATATTTTAGATTCGGGATTATGGATTTAACTTTTGCTATGTTTATTTCAGATGAACTTTATTTTGTTTCTGATTTCCAAATATATGGCTGTACCACATTTTATTTATTATAATTAAACAATGTATAATATAGTTAATAAGGAAATTGTATAATACTAATTCAAATAGAGGCGTTAACTTCTTCCATGTATTCGATCAAACATCGAACTAATTTTTACACAATATATATTTGGAGAGAAAAGAACATCAGATGGCTACTGAATTTGTTCTTCTGAACTATGACAAATATTATAAGTATTCAGTATAGCTCAGTTATAGATATACTTTTAAAACAATTAATTAATTTTTTAAATCAAAACACATAACTATAATTATAAAGAATCAGAAGTTTGCTTAATTTAGGATTCAAAAGATATTATTATACTATTTAAGCAAATGCTTTGGTTCTCATTCTTGGTTCTTAATGAATATAATACAAAAAGTCCCTTAAGACAAATACTTAAAAATTCTAATATTTAACTTTAAAACTGAAATAAAATAACAGAATTGTTTTTCATCGTTGAATTTTTTTATTTGAAAGTCGGAAAATGAATGGTATTTTGTTTGCAGAAAATCTCTTTGAATCAAAAAACACTGTTTTCAAAATATATTAAACTTTTTCAGAGCGTTTTGTCAAACAAAACTAGTTTAGTTTTTGATCCTAGAAAAATATACTATTTACGCCAAGTTTAGATAAAATAATGGAAACATTACTTTATTATAATATTATGTACAGTTCCATATTTTTTTTCGAAATATCTTAAGTATGAATGGGATTCGAAGATAATAATGAATCATGTATTTAAGCTTGTGGGGAATTCATATACATTGATTTTCTATTTAATCAACTTGTATTTCTTTTTGTAGTTAAAAGATAACTTCTTATTACATTTGATAGATCTTTAGCTTATCCTCAATCTCTACCATTTGTAATTGGTCATCAATATTATGAAGTAAACGTTATTATGTCCTGAAAAGTAAAAATACTTTAAGGTATTGACCAGAGAAAATATATATGGACCGATATATCATCAGGAAAGCCTTTTTTCACTTTTTTTTTAAAGAAATTCTACTGAAAGCGTGTTAAATATTTGCTTCGGATACATTTTTAAAGACATTTGAGGATGTTGTTTTTCACCCCGACTTAAAATGCCGGTACTATTACTTACGATATTAAATAAAGAAAAATTATACCGGCATATATATATATATATATATATATATAGATCCTAAAGAAAAAGTATTTATTACTTTCATGTGTAACACTTTTAAACTAAAATTACATTACAAATTAAGCAAATGTTTGACTGTTATGCATCTTTAATTAAAAAAACAGGATGTTGCAGGTTTATATTAATTGATTTAAGATTCTAGTACATTTTTGTATCTAAATTTTAGAAATGATTGTGCAGAAATTTGCTTTTAAGCAATCCATGTAGTTTTTTTTCTCATTACTTATTATTAGTTAAAATGCTTTACTTTCAAAGCTACCCTTATCAACCTGACCCGTCAATTCCCTAAGCTTTACAAAAGGTCAAATCATCTAAGTAATGAATAACTCTTTTAGTAAAAACCACCCAAAAGGAGATAAGAAATTTATAACATATGAGTGTGTATTCATTTGAATCAACAAAGACTGAAAATTATAACCTTGAATATTATTCTGAAATCGTTTAAAATTACAAGATTTTATTTTTAAATTTCAATTTAAAGCTTTATTTGTGTTCCCATAAATATTATCATCAATTGAATATATTTACGCACAAATATTTGATCATTAATGAATTGAAATAAATAAGTATTCAGAAAATAAGTAGTGGATTTTATCACTCATTAAATTCATATTACTATTCGATATTTTTTTTTTTAAACGATTGCTGCTAATTTTTTTTGTTAGAAAGTTTTAAGATACAAAATTGCTTTCAAACATCCATTTCTCATCTAAATATTAATAAATCAGTGTATAATTCAGAGTGTAGCATGCCTAATAATTTATTTTATACCTAAAAATTTCAGAAACGAAATAATACAAAATAACCCTCCTGTAACTTAAATTTTAATTTAAAGGAAGAGTGATTTAAAAACATATAAATGGACAATTTCAAAGCAAAAACATAAATACATTACAAAGATATTGCGTATGTATACATTTGCAATATTATGTATTTATACCTATAATTGAGTACATGTATAATTAACTATGTAATTACACCTGTAAAATATTACGCTTTTTACTCAAGAAATAAATATTTTTATTAATAAATTTATTTTATGCTTGTGAATAATATGGTACGAGTATAAAACATTTTGTTGAAATGTAATTAATCTCATTAACGTATAATTTAAAAATTCATAGTAATGAACACAATATACTATGTGAGCACTATTTCTTATATAAATAAAAAAAAATTGTATTCACAATATTTAAGCAAGCCTGAAATTTTTATTTCAGCACAAAAATTCATTCTGAATCAAGCAAAGATTTAAAATTTATAAGTTTTTTTTTTCTAAAATATTTCAATATTTTATTGTTACTTCTACTTCTACAAATTGTAATGTGTTCAAATATTTTTTCTCAATTTTTAAGAAGTATTTTCTTGTAATTCAGTGTATTAGTGTGGTTGTATTAGTTTTACTCATGAATATCCATACTTTTTTGAAAATTGATACTTCTAAGAACCATAAAAATTTCTATATCTAGTTTTGCGTTTTTTTAAAGAAGTAACTATTTATTTAAATCCTTATTCCTTTCACATAATAATCATTATTATGCTAACCCATCAGAAAAATATTCGAAATTTAATAATGTAAACAACAAGATGCCTTAGCCTTTTATATTCATGACAATCACGGAATAATTAAAAGTTAGGAAATAGCAGTTTGTTGCTTTGAAGATCAATGGAATTGTTTATTAATTCGTAAGTAACACAGGGGTTAGTGGAATGGGGATTTGATAAAATAACGAGAACGAGAATTGAGCTGGCACTTCCGTCTTTAGCTTCCTTTCCTCTCAACGTAAGGACTTGGATTATTTCCGCGAAATACCAGTTTCGTAAAGACATCAGGACCAACTATGTAATTTACGATTACCGCTTCAAAATTTCTGATTCGACGAAAGAAACGCAGGCCGCGAGTTCGTGTCCACGCAGTCGACGAAGGTTACCACTACCTGGAAGGTTAGTGAAATAATATAACAAACTGTTCAGGAAAATTAAAATAATTCACTGTATTATGTTTTTGGTTGATCATATATTCCTCCAAATATAAAAATAATTTTTGATGTAATTGAAAAGAAATTTTTTTAGGTATATTGTAACATTATTCAGCAAAGTCCTTAGCTTAGATTAACAAATTTCATGGTTTCATTTTCCATATTTGAATTTACAAAACAAATTTTAGCAATGAATTTTTATTAAGATGCATGCATTAAATAACTTTTTCGTGCCGATTAAGTAAACATCAGGTAACCAAATATATATATATATACTTATATGTAATATTGCTTTTTTTCGATTTAAAATTTTTCTAAAAGTGTTCTTCTTTGGAGCATTCATTGATATAATTTAACTATGAACCATTTCCTATTGCAGAGTTAAACTTTATTTCTACAAGCAAAAAACAAAAAACAGAAACAAAAAAACATAGAAAAGAGTATTTCTCTTACCAAAGAAAATCAATCATTTATTCTAGGGAATAAAATGATATTTGTATTCTCGCCAGTGTGGTTAGAACATATATACTTTGAAAAGTTTCCTCGACTCTTCTCCCTCAATTCAATTATATTGAAAGCGCAATAAAAATCACAAAAATCCGCTACTGTCAATTCTCGCATTTTTTCTCCCAGCAGCATAGTAAACTTCTTTAAAATTATTTATTCCGTTACTGACAAACTCAGACGAATTTTTTACTAGTAGCTCTGGGCAAAAGATAATAAATGAATGAAGGCTGCAGATATGGTTTGTTATGACTCCGGTTCTCTTGAATATATAATTCTCTTTTTGCTCCTCTATAGTTTGTTTGGGTTTTTATGGTTCAAATACCACATATGAAAT
>BMAW01087787.1:22427-63286 GCA_019974015.1 Nephila pilipes
ATATATATATATATATATATATATATATATATATATTATACAAATAAATGACGTCATGTATATATATATTAATGACGAAGAATTTCGAGGCGTGAAAGGCACCATGAACACAAATATCAATAACTGACACTTAGACAACGTTCTAGATTAGTGAACCATGATGCATACTAAAAACATACCATTTTCGATTCTAGGAGAACCATTTATTGAATTTTCTAAGGATTTATTGAACAAATCTCGTGTGTATGTGTGGGATATATATATATAAATATATATATATATATTCTGATTGTGATTTCTACATTCTATACAATGCCATTACTTCAAAGATTTGGAATTAATATAAAAATAAACGTAAACATATTTCGAATGCAAAATTTTAATGCGAAATACATCTTCTTTTATATTTATATCAGAATATGAGAGTAAAAATAACACTCAAAGCCCTTACTTTGTACAAAATATTTGCGCTTAATATATAAGTTTTAATTTGCCTTCAAAGATATACAATTTTTTATTATTAGGCCGATGAGCGCATCTATGGCTTTTAAAAGATTTCCTAATGCTTAATGCATTTTCTTGATTCATTTCCATGAATCAAAGACCAGTACAGCGATGGTATTTACATATTTGTCATTAATTTACTTCGAAATAAGGATATTGAACGAAAATCGATTCTGATTAACCAAACATTACTTTAATGCACTTGAAAAACATACCCTAATTTGAGCAAATAACACATTCTTTGTCATGTCGTACATACATAATAACACATTGATCTAAGCCCTGGCTTATGATCTTATGATTAGTTCTGATAGAAGATTTAGATGATAGGGAATTTTGAAAATTCGAAAGGTGTAATTTGAGAAATGTATTAATATATATCACCTAGTAACGTTACAGTGTCTTGTATCATTAAAGTTAGCAAGTAAGTTTCGTATGAAATAAGCATCAGTAGATCTCTATTGAAGTTCAGGAATTGAAAATTCCATTTACGTGAGTTGATTTAAATTTATCCCGCATAACCTAACATTGTGGGAAGTTCATGGAGTCATCACTCTAGTAACAATTCTTGAATACGCTGCAGGTGTTATTTCCTCGAATGATGATGTTTCTAAAGTTGGTCACCTCTTAGAATTCCTGCTTCGTGTTAAAATTGTCGAAGAACAAGTACTTCCTATGCTGTGATGTGGAAACTTGGAAAGATAGGTGCCACCTCAGGTGTCGTCCTCGTCACCTGAACCATATTCCATATTATGAGGTCTGTTACTAATAGACCTGGTGTTGCTTCTAGTACTACGCTAATGAGCAATCATTTAATTATTAAAATGACCTTACATTCAATTTATACTGGAAAATGTGTTGTTATGTGAAGTATAATATATCTTTAAATTATATTTTATTTTTATTCCAAAGGAAATGATTGTCTTATTAGTTTCAAAAAGTATCTTATAACACTAAAATAATCATAGAATAAGTTCTCGTATAACGCTGATTGCATATTACATGTTCATTTTGTTTTACTATACTCCCTCCCTCTGTCCCTCTTCGCAATGCATCTTCTCATCTTTCTCCTAGTTTCTGATTAGCTTCATTTTAAACTAAAATATTATATATTCTATATTTATAAGTGTTAAATATACATATATGCCAAACATACTCATTTGTATATGTTTATTTAGTAAATTAGGTACCATGGTAGCTTTATTCTCGTGGAACATGCGAGATGCGTTTGTTTTCGTGCACCGTTTGTAAACAATTAGCGTTCATTCGCTATCAGAATGTTTTGTAGTGCTGTGCATAACATTGTTAATTTATGCTCTGTAATAATTGACATTATTGTATGCGTAAATCAACACATCTGTATTTGCAACTTAAAAATAATCCATATGATTTTGAAATAACTTAAACTTAAAATAAAATGCTTTGATTTAGGGACGCGAGTTCTCTTCGCTGTTGATAATATGGTAAGAGATATCAGCACCTTCAACCCCAGAATATTGCACTTTTTGAATAAAAAAAAAACAGGCATAGTAGAGTTCCATTTCTTCGGAACATTTTCATTCCAAATTTTTAGCGATACCACCAAAAGTTTGAAAAATATCATTAAAAATTTAAATCTTGTTCATTTTATTTATTTATTTATTTAGTTATTTTTCAGCTTTAACTTCCTTTTTCTCAAACTAAGAAATCAGTTTGATTGCATGATTTCTCAGAAACTTTTTGCAGTACTCGTATTACCATAAAATATCATACACAAGGTAAAAATAAGTTTCTCTATGAATTATATAACAATTTTTGACGACTTATTAAAATACATTTGACATGAATTTTAACTTGTTTTGTTTTTCATTTTCTTAGTGATTTAAGAATTTTTTTTCTTTAAATTTTTTACAAATTATATGTACAACTTCAAAATATCAAAATTTTATTGCTAGATAACAGTACTTTATAAAACTTTGAAAATTCTGAACTTCAGAAACCGAAGCACAATAAAATATTGATTTTTCTAATTTTGAAAGAGTATCTAATTCGTATTTCTTTATAACTTTTGCATTCTACGTATATTTATCAAAGTATGTTTCATTTGCTACTTGCGCTTTGTTTAGATTTCTAATTTAAAATCTCATTTTTGTTATTAAATCCCTCATTATTTTGATGAAGAGATGCAATTCTTTCAAATTTTCAGTTTTACTTTCACTTTCCTTCTGGAAACTGTGGAACAATTCAAGATTTTCGATTAGATCATACGTCACAAAGTAAATTAACAGACTAAATATAAAAATAAATGTCGTGAAGAACAGAATAATTCATTTAGTTATAATCAGATATTTAACAGAATGTACAATTGACTAAATATAGCATTTTCACTTTCACCTCCAAATAGAGCATCTATTGCAATGATAGAAACCTACAGACAAAACCACCTTTATTTATGCCATATAAATTATTTTCCCTTTGGATGGCCGATATCGATTAAGCTGGCGTCTACTGTATAACATTTTAAGATCGCACTTAAACTGTCACTGCGTCTTAAATAAGATCTCTCAATCAATGTGTAGAAAGACGTATTATACTTCCCATGAACCGTTGATATGCTGTCAGTAACTTACTATATCGAAGCTTTATAAAGTCTCGAATGTCCATCCCTATAGAATAACCTCTTTCTTTGCAGTATTGTGGCATACTTTCCCGAATTGTATCGAAAGATTCTTAGAGGGTCATTGAATAAAATCGTATCCCTGTGTGTAACAATATTTATTATTTAAATTACTTATAAGGAACCATGTTTTGTTATAGATTTTTAAATTGCTTATTTTTCGCATTAATACACATGTTCTGAATTTTTGAGTACTAAAAATAAAAAAAAAAGTATTCCTTTTTGCTACATCATTCAGATAACGGTTTCTCGTAAAATAATGTTGACTTTCTACTTATTTTTAAAGGCTTTATATGAACACTGATTACGGGAATTAAGCTGAAAAGAACCCATTTTTCAAAAAAGAAGGCATAACTAAAGCATGCTGGAATTACCATTGTGTACTATCATTTATCTAAAGGTTCCAAAACTAATTTTAAACTGAATAATTGATTTGTCTGTATTTGATAGAGCCATTTGTAGGCAAATCAAAATTTGATTGCGATCACGTCAAATTGTAATGACTGCTGAGACGGGTTGTCATCTTTATACATTGAAGAAAGGCATGGGCTGAAAAAAATAATTGCTTCCAGTGAATATGTCCCAAAGAAGTTTCAGATAGCCGCCTCTGAGGGAAATGTTATGGTGATGACTTTTTTGGAATACTCAGGGATTTCTAAGAAAAAGAAAAAAAAAACCAGTTCTATGGAAAATATTACACATGAGTCATCTCTTCCATTTCCAATCTTAACTCCTAATACCCTATTTTTCATTCTTAACACATTAACTTCTTTGAACAAATTTTGTACTCTTTTACTTTACATAATAAAAAATAAAGTACTTTTTAGATTGTTAATATAAATTATTTATTTTTGAGGAAACAAATTCTGATATATTTAATTCGTAACATCCATATCATTTAAAATTTTAAAATTACTTCAGTTAAATATTAGCAAAAATATATAACCTTCTTTCTTCTATTAAATGACAGACTCGATGTCGCGTTAAACTTTGTTGATGGATTAATCTATTATAACCTCTTAAAGACGATACCAAAATGTCAAAATCAAATTACATTTCTAGATTTTAAATTTGGAGATAATTTTTACAAGCCTGTTTTTGTGCATAATTGTAATTTTACACTAATATTTGTCACATATAAGAAATTTTTGGAGTTAGTTGTTAGTTAATTTTTGACAAATGATTATAGTTGTTGAAGTTGCATGCAACACATACGTCAATAGAACCAAATTGTACTCAAATAATTTGTCTATTGTTTTTTTATCGATTGATTGTTTATTAATCCACACTGAAAGGGAACACGAAAGCTATTGGTGAAATTATAGTTAGTGTCAATTATAATTATTTAATATCGATCAAAGGAGGAATAGCTTCCTTTATCGAAATACATTGGGTATCTGGATATTATAGACCAATTCAAAGAGCTGAAAAGAAAGTAATGATTTGATAACAATAACCATAAGGTTTGCGATTTAAAATACTTCTATCGCGACCGTCTGACTATGATTTCTAGATATTCTCACACTTAAAAGCAACACCAGAGCTTATGTCGACGGATCTAGAAATTTTGAACTCGGATCAAGTGACGAAGATGACACATAAACTGACGACTTTCACTCTAAACTTTCTCATCATTCGAATGGAAGATATTCAGCCCTCGAGATATTTAATATGCTTCAGCGGAGCTACATGATGGGTCTTTAGCATTATCAGGACTCAACCTCATAACTCAATGGTCACAATGCCCGTCACTCATTTGTGACCGTGACCACGAGTCTACTGCGACCACTGTATCGCTTTGTGAAAGTAAAAAAAGATTGTTATTGATTTCCTTTGTTACCTAACTAATTCTTAATAAATTCCATAAATCTGGTATTATTTTGTGAAAGAAAATGTATTTTTTCGAATTTTGCAGTAGAAATGAGAAGTACTCCGAATAAAATTTAACACATTTCATTTTCGAATCTCGGAAGAATAACTGACAGAAGGGTTGTAAATAATAATAACTACTTTCACATATAATTTTGAAATTAATAAATCAAATTATTTGCATCATAATTAAACAAAAAGTTTGTGACAGAATAAGTTTTTCATAAGTTAATAGTTTTTAAGTGACAGTAAAATATATTAAATTCTCTTAATATCACTCATAAGTAAAATCTGTCAATGAGTTCAGTTAAGAAATCGACAAGTGGACGCATTTAAGCACAGGACAAAAAACTAACATCCCGAATATCTGACATCCACATTTATCATTCATTTTCAAAGCGATAATATAAAGATTAAAATTTGGATAATATACATTTGGGTTTGCAAATATTTATTTTTCGCTAAACAGTAAAAAGTAAGCCAGCTGAAATAATTGTAGTTCATTGAAATCTCATCAAATCTATAAGAAAAACATTGCATTTCATTTCCAATTGCTGCAGATTTAAGACTTGGTAGTAAGTTCAAAATATCCGAATTATAAATCTGGTTTAAAGAAAATAAGTGTATATTGTACTACGTATATTTATACACAAAATCTTTATTGAGAATGATACATAGGAAGTGAAAACACGTTTTTATTGTTTACAAATTTCATTTAATTACTTATTATCGTAACCAAACATTTATATTTTAATATTTTATTTGGGTCGCTAAATTGCTTCGGAGATTCCAATGAATATCGGCGTATGACCTTTGATTCCCCGGTAAGAGATATTTATTAAATAGAATGAAACAAAAATATACTTTCATCAATTATTTTGTGAAATATATAAAAATAAAACATTTCTAATAAATCAGTCAAGTAGAAGGCAGCGATAGGATTATACGTTCTGAATGTACGAGATAAATTCAAAATGTATCAGATTTTGACGACAGATGGCATCCCTAAAAAATGTTGTAGATACCAAAAAGTTATGAATATCATCAAGCGTAAGTTTTATCCAAACATTAGTTTGCATGTAATTTTTGTATTTTTATAATTATATTTCTATGGAGTTTTCTAGGTTTCACAAAGACTTTCCGAAAATGTAAACAAAAGCTTAAGATAATGTTTCAAAGATTTAATAAATTAAGTCGCTGATTAAACGTAAGCAAAAGAGATTACGTTATCAATTCATTCAGCAATTGAAGCAAAATGATGCAATCCATCAATTATTTCATGACAGAGAGATTATTCTTACATTTACTAGCATCTATTCTTTCTTTATTTTTTTTTTATCCCAAGGGCATTTTTTGCTGATTATGTACCAATGATCACGTTTGGTAAGCAGTTTTGTCTTCCTCCCTGATTAGAAGTAATGCCCGAATGTATTCTGTAGATCATGAATGAGATAATGTACCCATGAATTATAGAATCTACAGATAAGCTGGTGTAAGCAAAACTATTCCAAACACAATATTTCTTATATGAATTCCTTTTTCTTATATTATACATCTGGTCGAAATTTTTGTTTAATTCTATCAAGGTATTCATACCAAATATAAAAATTGTGTGAATTATTTGTAATAAGAATATTAAAATAATGGGATAATACAATTAGTTTACTTTTTTTAAAAAAACAAATTCTTTAAAAGAATTTGAAAGAGCTATTCCTTTCTTCTTAAAAGAACAAAAGTCAGAGAAAAATGAACAGCTTATGTAGAATATTATGCAGTAATATAAGAATGAAGTAATGCCTAATTACTGTAAGACAATGACTCCACTATGTCATATTTCTACTCCTATGCTTGTTTTATTTGAGACTTTCAAAAAACATATAAACCACTTGATGTTTTGAATATTTTTTTTAAATTATGTTATTAAGACATCCACCGCATTTTCAATGTGGTTTGATCACGGATGTCTCGGAACGTGTATGAAAACGGGACAAACTAACTGTTATACATTCAGTCTTAAATTATATTTATTCTAGAACTAAAACGAGGGGTATCTCTGGTACTTTCAACATTTTAAAAATAAATCACATCAATATACATAATTATTAAATGATAAAATATATTTATTAAAATGCGCAACTTTTGAAAAAAAAAATGTCGCATCTGTTTGTAAAGGAGATTGTGGAAATAGACAAATTGCGTTAAGATACAGATTAAAAGCCACATCTTTTGAGTGGGAAAGTGTGATTTATACAGGAAAACACGGTGATATTGTAAAAAAAGGCTGAGACTCAGGGGGAAAAAATCAAAAAAAAAATATTAAGATACTCATCTATTGAGTGAAAAGCATTTAGGAAAAAAATTTGCATCTACTTTATTTTAAAAGAGGGAATGATCGAATAAAAATTTACTATAAAAAACCCATTAAAAGGAGCATCTTAAGTGCGGGAAACGTTTCGGGGCAAATTGCTGCATCTGTTTGGAAACATGGGAAAATTGTAAAAAAAGATAGCAATTTGAAGAAAAAAAGTAACTGCATGATGGAAATTGTTGAAATGCTCATTTATTTAGTGGAAAACATTTAGGAAATTTTTTTGCATATGCTAGAAAACATGGAAACTTATGAAAAAGAGGAGGCTCGAAAAATGTCTCCAGAATACATTAAAAAATTGTAAACATACTATGCAAAGTTTTACAAAGAAGAAATTTAGCCACCGAAGGTGCACGTTTTTGTAAAAAGATTATTAAAAAATTACGCAATTAAATATAAGAATTAAAGTAAACGATGAAATATAAAGAAAGGGACAATATTAAACTTTTCCGATATTAAAATTAAAAGAAACGATAAATTATTAAATTGAATGTATTTAAGCAAAATGTAATTAAAATTAAAACAAACGATACATTATTAAATTGAATATAGTTAATTTAAATGTAATTAAAATTTAAACAAAAAATAAATTATTAAATTCAATAGAATATCAGCTAAATGTTCTTAAAATTAAAACAAACGATAAATGATTAAATTGAATATATTAAGGCTACATGTAATTAAAATGACGCAAAAGATAAGGAAGTTGAAAAGTCATCTGATACTACGAAACGCTCCACCTAAAACACTAGCCCCTTAGGTGGCAAATGATTTTTTTTTGGCAGGAGCTTGCTGACAGCTCCTTCCTTCCATGAGTAAAGCACTCTACAAAAGCTTGGAGTGATACTTTCAACAGCATGAATTTGCAGAAAGAACAGACAGCCAAACACACTTTCAAATTCATAAAATTTATTCCGTACGTTACTATATATATATATATATATATATATATATTCGTATCAATCATTATTTTCGAATCATAAATTAACATTTTGATTTCATTATAAAAAATAAAATAAACATATATTTTCTCATTTTTCCTTTATCCTTTTTTTTCCGGTATTACATTCTGCTTCTGATTTCTACCTCAATTATAGAATTATTTTAAAGTCTCCAAAGAAGCAAACAAGCAAATAAAGTAAAAAGTTTTGCTTCCACGCTTATTTCGCAAGTTAATTGGTATTTTAAGAAAAAACCATTAATATGAAGTGATAATATAACTGTCGAAATAATTTTTAAAATGGAATAAATAGGTTTTAAACATTAAAAATCAGACAGACTAAATGACTAAATGATACCAATATGCAAACAAAACAATGTATTTTTTTATTAATAATATAAATAATGTTCATCAGTATTTTAGAGCGCAAATTAATATCTTACTTCTATCATGATAAATTTAACTTCAATGACTAAATTAATAAAACACTATGTAAATATATTTGTTCTTAAAACATTATTTGTACATTTTCTATATTTTTAATACGGATTTTAGAGTAATAACACATCAATCAATAACTCCCGAGACTAACATTGAAAACAACATTTTTTTTGCAATTTTTTTTTTTATTCATCAACATAACACCTTTTGTTAATCACCTTTTAAGGTGATACAATCGTTCCAACGGTTTTCCAATTTTTTTTTTTTTTTTCGCAAGAAATCTTTTTTGTTGCGAGTAAATAGCGATAAACAGCTTTCTGAATCATCGACTCGTTGCTGTTTTTGTTCCATCGAAAGCAATCGCGGCACCCACTTGGAAAAAACCTTTTTCACTTCACTTAAGAAAACCTTTTTCAGTAAATATACTTGCATATGATATCTGTGTCATCTCAGCAATCTCACGGAGCTTCACTTTACGATCTTTCATTATAATTTTTGTCACTTCACTCATATTTTCCGGTGTAACGGCTTCCACAGGTCTACCCGAGCGTTTCACGTCATTTGTGTCGGTACGACCACGTTTAAACTCGGCAAACCACCGACAAATCATTGCTTTTGATGGACAAGAGTCCGGGTAACATTTTTCAATCCATTGTTTCGCTTGCACGGTGTTTTTACCCATTGAAAAACAATGTTTTATCAGAACACGAAACTCGGTTTTTTCCATTTTTTAAACAAACTACAAAACGACTTCACTCCAATCTCGATAACTCAGCTGTTTCTGGTCCGATCGACTTAAAATTTTGACACGTTTCAAGCAAAGGTTAGTACTCTAGAAAGACCTGGTTACTGGTTTACTACGAGCGCCATCTCTGGGTTAGTCTCGGGAGTTATTGATTGATGTGTTACTATGTTTTTTAATTGTTTACTCAAACATTTAACCATCTTAACATTACTTAAATCACCACTCATCAAATTGTTTCGAATACCCTATAAAACTTTTTTGAAAAAAATTATAGTGTGTTTTATCATATATATAATAAGCAGAAATCGAAAAAAAATTGCTTTAATTTAAAATTTGGAAAACTTGACAGAATTCATTAAAATGAAATCAATATACTAAATCATTGTTTGAAGCAGGAGTATTGATCCCAATAAGTTTTCTTTAGTGGGAACAATTGGAACGTTGGGTCAATCTGACCAGTTGCCTCAGCAGCCGTTTGCCCAGGTTCGCGAGCTCCCGGTCTTTGTTAGAATCGAACCATGGGTTCAAGTCCTAATGCTACTTAAGACCACAAGGATAAAGGGGTTGATACATATTAAATCTTTAGAAGTCCCTGATATTTCCGTTGGCATGATATGGATGTTTGGAGAATGAAGTGCCACTAGAATTTCGTCCTCGTCATTAAGGTGTGACACAAAATTATTAGATTCGTCGGCAATAACAAATGCTAGTTTTAACATACAGGAAAACTGTGTTTTTTCTTTTTAAAATAAATTTTAAACGTAAAAAATTGTAACTCAAAAAATTTCTTTCTAAGACGCACTTATAAGTTAAGTAAGAAAATATGCATGAAATACAAATCTATAACAAATACAAATGCAACAGACTATGAATAAATTACATATATCATTACAATAGTTTTAGTTTAGAAATATTCGCTGAATTTTTGAAAATAAATAGCAAGACAACAAAAATGTAAGATGAAAACGAATCCTTCCAAGCACATGCATGAATTATGCTAAAATATATATATAAGTAATGCAAATAGATAATAAATACAAACATATTAAACTCTACTTAAAATATGCCCGATGTTAATTAATAAAGTTTGATTTCATTTTTGCAAATGTTTCTCAGAATATTTCAAATTTAAAAAATTAGAAGTATCCAGATTAATACAGGAAACCTTCCTATTTACTGAATTACTTTTATCTTCGTTTTCGGGATAATTTTTTTATGACCTAAATTATATCAACCGTTCTTTCTCTCTTTTTTTTTTGAATAATCCTCTATAATCTTTCCAATTTATCGCTTCGAAAGTCGATGACAATCTCTTTCTTTCATTTCATATGATGATCTCCAATAATCTGCATTGTACGATGTAAAGTATCCTTCATACCAGTTGTGAAAATCAGCAGAATCCTTTCCGAAATTACATTTTCTGACTTCACATGTCGGGCAATATTTGAAAATGACAAAGAGTTTACGCATACCCAGTGTGAATAGCTATTATGCAGAGAACAATAATTTATTATAAATACCGACATCAAAAATATTACACTAAAAGCTGGACGAACAGGCAAGAAATAGTAAATAATATGCGATTTCATCTATTTTTAAACCAATCGGAATTCGAACGTATTATAAGAATTAACGGTTTTCTTTAAGGAGCCATCATGTTGCTTCAACAAATGATATTCAAAATAAGCACTAGAGCTTACATTTCCATCATACTTGATAAAAATCCTAATTAACTTCTTTTAAGAAATCAGTAAACATGAAATAAATATTTAAATTTTTATTGGTATAGTTAGAAGATGTTAAGCTTTTAAATTAGCTAGTAAAAAATTCAATAATTTAGTGATTTTTTTTTTGTATCGGGTCTTATTACACTATCAGGAGAGCAAGGAACTCTTGAATATCGTATAAACCTATATTCATTTGATCTTTAATATTCTTTTTTTTAATTTACTTTTCTGACACATTAATGTAAGAGATCAACTAATACGAAAATATTTAATTAAAGTAAATTGAGCCTAGAAATGCATCCCATGTGTCTTCAAAATTACAAAACACCAAGAAAAGTTTTGTTAGTTTATATTTTTAATGTAAAAATGGCATTTTATAGAAAAATAAACAAAAAATAAGACTTTTCACAAAATAGGTTAAATCATAGGAAAATTATTATATTGACATTAAGTAAACTGAATAATACTGAATATAACCGTACCTAGAGAATAGACAATTATTTTGATAATATAGCTATTTCATAAGAACTATGGTAGTTCGAGTTCGGAACACAGATATTTTCTTTAAAAGTACTTGTAATTTTAACTTTAATGCAATATAAACAAATATTCTACACAATATTAATAATAATCTACTTTATGTATAAGTATTTAGTAAAAATTTATGTAAAATATCAGGATTACTGATGCATAAATTTTTGAGGTATTGTTTTTCACATGAATGAAAAATGTCGTTTTTGGAGCCTTTCCAGACAGAGAAGCTCCGAGAAAGATACAAGGCTCACAAAAAAAATACGGGTGAATAAATTTGCAAGAAAACTCCTTCAATAATTTAAAACAAATCAATTCAAAATATTAAGTGGAATTTTAATGTAGGAGGAATAATTTGTTCCTGTTTTGAAACATAAACTTTGAAAAAAAAGCGTGTACCATAAATACAAGGAATGAAACTGCGATATACTTAATAAAAATAAATATGAGGAGATTATTTAAATCTTATACACATAATTTTTGCCGGATATACGAGTGCGAATTCCAATATTTTTGTCTGATAACTGTGAACAGTATGAATACACAAAATTTAGAACTATATATATTTGATTAGTGGATTTTATTACGATTTAAATCAACACGCGACTTTAAAAAACATACATTTAAACAGTTAAATATTTCTTTTAATTTATAATACTCTAGATAGCAATAAGTATGGTAGATTCACAATGAAAAGTAACTATAAATGTGACATGTATTTGAAAGTCTTTTACTAAGAATTGATGATATAAAATTTTTAAAAGTGAGTTTAAAAATTTCTATAGATGAATGATGGATAATAAGTAAATATCGTAAGGTTCTATGATTTTTATTATTTTGTCATTGTTTCAACCAGATAAATTCGGATGGAAAAAAAATCAAGAAAACATCAAAATAGAATACGATACATAATTTCTTCTAATAATCGAATAATTTAGGCTCAACTTTCAGCTTAATAAGAAAGAGAGGAATAAATAAAATATTTTGTTTAAAATTATTTTATTCAAATTAGTTATCTTTCGAAAAAAAGTAAGTGAGAGAGTGGTTCAAAAGGTATTCATTTTTGATGACTAATGGCTTTTCTAAGGCAAGTTAGTATCATCATTGTTAATGGGCCTCGTCAAAATATAACACTGACTCATAGGTTACATTGAATTAGCAATATGTCAAATATTTGCCGACAAGTTGCGTCATCTGTCATCATCGGTGAAAACTGGATTTGTCATTAAAAAACATAGGGAAAACAAGAAATAATCAAAATAATGGCTTGTATCTCAAAACTATCTCATATATAAACCATCTCTTTGGTTGGAAACGTTATATCGACATTTTTTAAGGCACAACGGGTGTCATCTCATGAGGTTCTTATAAAGAGGAACACGATAAATAGCCGATGTTACAGTCGTTTTCATTTCACGTTCACAATGATGGTAGTTTTTTAATCCCTCTAGTTCAAAAAAAAAAATAGCGATAAATAAAGACAATCCCTTAAACACTTTCGTAATGCTCATCATAGCTGCAAATATATATATATATATATAACTGGGAATTAACTAATTGAGAAGAAATAAAAATGGTAATAGTTTAACACTAGAAAGACGGGATTTTTTTCTTTTATTAAAAAGACAGAGGACCGTCATATTAACGGGTAAAAATAAAATAAAAAGTAAAGTACATGAAACTCATTTTTAAATAAAAATTATCAAATATTAACTATTTTAATACAAAAAATATCTTTTTATATTTCATTGAATTTAGTTTTGAGTAATGATATATATTGAAATGAATGAAAACATATTATTTTAAAGAAGAAATTACTTACATAGAAAATTAAATCTTATTACACTAATTTTGTTTTTGGGAAATAAAGCATAACAGTAAACACTTTGAAACGTAGAATATTATATTTGGTATAGTTGAACTAATAATATAAGGAATACAAAGATCGTTTTGGTTACCTCTAGTAAATGGCGAAATAAGTCAGATATCATTAATACCTGTTACACATTCAATGCAAATCATAATTTTTACAGCTACGCTACATTTACCAAGCATAAATCGATTACATTTGGAACATGTATGTGCAGTTCTGTTTGTATTATACTGCCCGATTTGGCACTGGGTACGATTTTTTGTGTTGGATATCTGAACAGAAATTTGAGAAACAGTGTGAGGATCGGCTTTAATTATTTCATGATTTTGTTGAAATTTTTCAGAAAGGTGAAGCAAATTTCTCTTCTAGGTATTGTACTTCCTGTAATTTCTTTGTACAAAATCCATGCTTATAATGAAGCTAAATCAATAATATTGTAGAATACATGCATTGGCCGTTTTCGACTTTCTGCTTCTACCGAATAGTTATGCATCATTTGGGCAATAATATCTACACCATACTTAGTAGAATTATAAGAACCCACAGTTTCGGGCACTTTCTTTTTACTATCTATAATGCTAATTGTTTGCTGTAGATTGCTTAGAACCAAAACATTTTTGTTCTCCTTACATTGATACATAGTTCAAGGTGGAATCATTGTGTTTATATCGCTATGTAGAATAAAGTGGATGCTGTGAATATTTTGAGGTGTCTTCAACTGATTCAAAACACTGAGCTACATCATTTTAATTAATTAAATTTGGTGCTTTATCACACAAATAATTGATAGATTTCTGAATGATTTCAAAGATTTTCGTCCATCAAAATGTTTTTGAAGTTCCATTTTTATTTATATTTTGAACTTGATGATAATTTTAAGAAACAAAATTCAAAATATATACAAATAAAAATGCTAAAATATTGTTTTATGAAATCTGACGCTCATATTATGAACGATAGATCCATATTAAGAAACATCATATTGTTCACATTAATGAACTTATAACAAGTTGTTTTTCATAACTTAAATGCAGTCCTTCATTTATATTGAATATTGTTCAAATATTTTATTTTGTTTAAAAACAACAATGAATAGCTTATTAATTTGATATATTTGATGGAATATTGATATCTAATTAATAGCAACCTTCTAACAAGTAGTATATTGTCATAATATTCCGACCATTCATATAATTTCTTTTATATTCCTATCATTCTTCTTCATTATTCATTCTTATTTTTTAATTGGAATGCGAAAATGCTTTTGTCTCGAGTTAACGAGTGTATCAAACAAATAATGCTGGTATTTATATTCATCTGCTGCTTTAAACAATTATTTAGAAGAGCAAAGGGAAATGAAGAAAACGCTTCGTTTTAAAATCTTTTTTGATTGCTATTGTAGTTCATCATCCAAATTATCCATCCAATAAAATATAATGACAAAATTTCATTGTTTGACAAAATACTTTTTAACAAGGTGCCTTTCTCTGATATTTGGTTAAATAATTTATTCTTGCGAGTTTTAATATGTAGCATAAGTATTGAGAAATTAACATTTGGAAAGGATGTTCTTCTCTAGATACGAATTACTTATCGCTTGAATAATTATCTCTTAACAATTATTTTCTTTGATGTGTTTACGGTAATTTATTGTTTTTTGAGACTTTTTCACGATTTTTGCTTATAATTAACGGGAAAGTTATCCTAAAATGATGAGAGTCCTGCCGATTGCATTATCTTGTCTCACACTTTAGAAAGGAAAATTCTTTTTTTTTTCTTGTATCATGATTAAGATAACAACATTCTGATATTGAACGTTTTTTCCCTTAGATATATTTGTATTCCATATGAGAAAGTGATAAATAAAACAACGTTAATTTTTTACTTCAACAAAGATAAGTATATTTTGCTTGTTTCCAATACAAACAACCGACGTTCTTTACGTATATTTATCAAAATTTCTTTTAAAGTTCTCCTTTTCTAATTTAATCGCATTTCTTTTGTTGTTTAATTTCCTGTTTAAATTAGCATAGAACTAAAGTTACAGATCACGAGTTGTTACGAATGGTACAAAAAATACTCCAAAGTTTATTTATATATGTTTTAACAGAAATGTCTTTATATTTAGAGGGTGTTTCAATATACTAATAATATACTCACCACTTAACTCAGATTTCCCAATTATTAACAGTATGTTTTAATTTAAATTAAAAAAAATATTGCATATTAAATTCAATGTCACATTGAAATTAGCAGTCCCTTTTTTAAAACTGATTTGAAATTTGTATGGGTATTTTCATAATTTGCCGTACATTTAGTGGGATCAATTTCAGGTAATTAAGACGCTCTTGTTGAAGAAAATGAGCTTATTGTATACCAAGTTTAAATGATTCCTTACATTTTTAGTTAAAATAATCATGCGATATATTTTAATATTGATATATATCTGTTCTTGTGAAGTTGGGCTATTCCCGATTTTCTCTTCCCTAACATCTAGGACTATATAGTGAATGGAATTGCATAATATTATAATTTCTTTTCAATCAAAATGAAACGTGATTAAGAAAATTAGATGAAGATAGAAGTGAAGTAAATAAGAGATAAGGAAATACAAAGGAAATATAATTGAAGGTAAATGAAGAGAGATAGAGGATAACTTCGAGCTGTTAAATATAAGTAAATTAAATTGAAAACCTTAATAAATCATGTTGAAAAAAATGAATCTTAGTCTTGGAACTAAGTTATGAAACTACAATTAGTGAGAATTGTCGGAAACAAAATGAGTGATTTAGTAAGCATATTTAAATCATAATCTTGGTTATTGAGTTAAGTGGTATTCAAAAGAGAATGACTTTATCTACATATATTCTCTTAGGATCAATAAAGTATTTTATTTTGTTCTTGTCTGGCTACGATTGGAGTACATTGGTAATTGATATTTTTTTAGACTGAAGGATGGTGTTAAAATTGAATAACGAAGAACGACCATTATATACTTTCGTATCTGTGAATACAAAGAAAATACCACTAATACAAATAAATACTTAAGTATGTGCAAATAATAATCAATAAGTAG
Source organism: Nephila pilipes (assembly GCA_019974015.1). NCBI lineage: Eukaryota > Metazoa > Arthropoda > Arachnida > Araneae > Nephilidae > Nephila > Nephila pilipes. Next base: position 39,158 of record BMAW01087787.1, read on the forward strand.
ATTTAAATTTAAAAGTCGTGTTTTTTCATTTGCTTGCATTTTGCATAAATTTCACGTACATTTTGTTAAAAGAATAAATTAATAAATTACATCGATTGTAAATATATTTCATGCGGGCATTTTTTTTTCCTGAAAAATTTAAGGATCATTCTAAAAATGTGTAATGGTCACAAAAATATCAATATTTAAATCAATCTTTTCGAAAGCACTCCTAAAAGAAGATACGCTTAACTAAAAGTAGTTCAGTAAAAACAAGCCTACAAGAGTGTTTTGGTATTTAATGCATAAGTGTAATACCCGAAAACATTGAACCCATCAATTAATGTATGAAGTGGAAGGAACACTCATTGGGACGCCTCAATAGTAGTATTCATATACGGGCTGGCATACATTAGTTAGAATAATTTAAAAAATTCTGATAATTAGTCATTGAATTCTATTTTCATAAGGTCCAATTGAAATTCAAAGTTACATTATTCATTGGAAGGGATATTTGCATTACACTGATTTATCCTCAGAGGTGAGATAATCAGCCTCATTCAATATTTATACCCAGGATGTTGAACTGACGGATGGAAATTAAAGTCAAACAGCACCGCTTGCATTATTATACACAGATAATAGTAGGTCATTTTCGAAGTTTCGATAGCCTTAACCATCTTATGTTTATGAAATATGTACGATTCTAAGTTATAAAATACACATGTTTATGAGGAAATTATATTAGTCCAGTAACACTAAGTTGCATCACTTGGATAATACTTCTGATAAATTATCAGGTTGAGAAACACAGTAGGGTTAAGGTAACAATTTAAAGAAAAACATTTTTAATTAAAATATTGAATATTGCAAATCTATTATGGAGGTACTTTGGTTGAAAATAAAAGAAGGAATTCGAGACGTAATTCGAAAGAATACCGTAGTTAATAAAATTAAAATATCAATGTCTACTCAAAACAATAATTAGTGAAAAGTAGGAGGTAAGTTACATAAAAAAATATTAATATCGAGAAAAAAATTCCTTTTGGCAGCAAATATTGGAAATATTCGATATTTTACAAGAGTAAAAGAAAATAAATTATAACTTTTATTTGTGTCTTATTATGCTTCGCATCTTTCCTTATTCCCAAAATAATTTCAAACATGATGAATGTAAAGTTTTCAAAATTTACTAAATAGATACAAAAGAAATTTTGCCAAATCTAATATAAATAACGTTTCATCTAAAAGAGAACGCCCTATATTGGTGAAAATTTTATAAGGTTTTAAATGGATTTAAAATATGGTAATATATTAGTAGGGCTGATTGGAATGCAACATTTTAGTATTGGAAAAAAATTAAACAACAATTTAAAAAGACCTTTTTTTTTTAATTTTACCAATATTACAACAAGCGTGTGATTACATTAGTATATAATAATAATAATAATTCTATTGCTAGATGTAAAATTAAGAGAGACAACTTATTGAAAATCGTGTAAAAATAATAACAAGTTCTACTATATTTATTTAATCGTAAGTCTAATAAATTGCAGAAAACACAGTAGCCTAAAACTTAACAAAAATAACGAAAATATATATTTTTTAAATTTTAGTTATATGACTTTTTTTTAAAATATGTATTTACAAAATTCTAAAGTTTTAACTACATTATTTAGCTTGTTATTTAAATTTTCTTCAGCAGTGTGTCAAGTAATTTCATTGACTTTCAAACCATAAAATGTCTTTTATCAAGACTTCTTATTTTTCATATGCTTAAAATGTAAGATTATTTTATGCTCTGTATAATATATTGAAAATAATTTTGGTTGTTCTGCACAATACGGATTTAGATTTTCAGTTTTTGAAACAATTCACAAAATTTGATATTGAAATATTATAAAAAAAAATCAAAAATTTAAATAATTGTTTGTAGAAAATAAAGTTTCTTTTTTAAGTGAATATTTCATAAGTGTTCAAACAGGATGAATAAAAACGCATTTATTATAGAAATATAAATCATTTCTAAAGCAACTGTTTTAGAAATATAAATCATTTCTAAAGCAACTGTTTTAGAAATATAAATCATTTCTAAAGCAACTGTTTTAGAAATATAAATCATTCTAAAGCAACTGTTTTATAAATATAAATCATTTCTAAAACAGTTGGTAGTAGAGTGCTAGGATACCCCTTATTGAATGAAAATCATTTTCTTTTAAACAATTATATTAGAATGTAATTAAGTATCCATAAGAACCAGAATTATCTAAGCATAATTTCGACCAAAGACTAATATTTAATTCGCTTAAAGTACATCTAACAAATATTCATATAGACGGAATTTTAACTTCTAGTTTTAAAAACACTGTTATACAAATGAATCATAAATCAAATATAAAATAATTCTTCTCAGGCATTCAAAACCTCATTAAATAAAAAAGAGCTGAAAGAAAACAGTTTGGGGTCTTAATGACATACTAAAATAATTTAAATTTGATAAAGAGAGAATTATAGTTTTTTATTAGATCTAGTAGGCATACCTTTTTTGAATTCATATCTTGAGTATTTATCACTTGTCCATTGTAACATTTAACACACTAAAGTGGATTTGACAGTTCCATTTGTGAAGAATGGTCACGTAATCCCAAAGGAAGACGGAATGGTTTGAAACCTCATAGTTTTGTTTTGAAAAGAGTGTTCGCGAAGACAGTAATGGAACGTCAATGGAAGAAAATGAACCAATGCATCATTTTCTGCAAACATATCATGGAAATACTGTTTCTTCAGAAACATTTCAAGTCTATTTTATCAATTGGTAAAGAAACACTATTTCACATAAGAATGCACTGATAAGCGAAATTCAGTGATTCGGTCCCTTATAAAATATGTCTTGATTTCTTGAATATTAGCTTGCATGTCCTAAAGAACGAAAGTATTTTTGAGTTTAAAAAAAGTTTTTTTTTTTGCTTTGGACTGATGCCTATTCAATTAGAAAAGTATATTTCTTAGACTATCAAAATAACTACAGACTGTTTCGAAAAACCCTTTCCTATCTCGCTAAAAATAATTTTAATAAATTATTTTTTACATTACTTGTTTATAACTAAAATAAACTAGAATGATTGATAAATCAAAATAATTCATCTTTTAATCAGTGTTTTAAAAATTTGTATTATTATTGTTTATCGAAACATTTTAATGTTTCCTAACTTCATTCCACCTATTTGTTCATTGAATCTTTTCATTTGAAACCGATTATCTATAAGTTTTATTGTTGTTGCAGTTTTCATAAATTTCATTATTAAAATATGTAACTGTTCGTTAATAAATATATTTTGTGCTGACATTCACCGAAGCACTAAACTTTAGATAGGAAAATATAATTTTACTAAAAAAATTAAAAAATAGGGGACCGGAATCTATTTTCTATCTTTGAATATACACATAGCAATATAACATGTTAAAAAAACATCAAAGGTAAAAAAAAATCGTATAAAATTAGTTTTCGTAATAATATTAAGATACAAAACCTCTTATGATAAATTTCAGAAGCAACTATATATTTTGATCCTAATACATCTCTCAATGTGTCTCTGGTCTAAAAAAAAAAAAAAAACTATTCCTATTAGAAATTCGACTTTTTGATCAACATACACACTCTCTCTCTCCTTCAAGAGTGACACATTCATTCCATCATTCCTCTAATTTTTCGCAGTTTTCGTTTTCTGCTCAAAAAATAGGTCTCAGTTTCGGTAATCGCCACTTCATTTGAGCTAATTTTCTTTTTCTGTAGCATCTCCTTGATATTTGAAAAGAGCCAGTAGTCAATACGGACCAAATCTGGAGAGTAGAGTGGGTGAGGAAGTATTTCGAAGGGTATGTCATTTATATATATATATATATATATATATATATATATATATATATATATATATATATAATTTTACCATTGATTTCATCAACCTGTGCCACGGAGCATTATCTTAGTGGAAAAGCACTTTTCTTTTGCATGTGATAGTAAAATAAATGATGTTGAAGTAGATTATAATCCTCGAGGATAGTAACTTCTGGATATTTTTCGTACTTTCGGGGGTATTACAAAAAAGTTCCAAGTTGTTCCGAAAATCCGACTTCATAAAAAGGTTTCCTTACATATTTTATGAGAAAAATACGTAAGAATTATATACAACCTCGTACGATTCGCTAGAAAATTGCGTTTACAGAAGACAGTATGAGATAAAAAGTTTTTGTTATGTAAACCAATGCAGTACGGGATTTATTTTATTTTTTGTTGGATTAATAGTAACATATTTTTAAGATATATTTCATTTAATTATTTATTGTTTACTTTAATTTAAATGCAAGAAAATAATATTGTCAATAACTTGAATAATGTAACTTATGCATTATTTTTTTTGTCTTGATTAATATTTGAAGAGAATATCCTCAATAACTTTCATGATTTATTGTCTACTTTAATATTTTATCGTAGGTTTTTTAATACTTTAAAAGAACATATTCAAGAGTTTTAATAATTTATTGTCCACTTCAGAATATTTTATTGTCTGTCCTTATTTTAATATATGAAATGAACATTACTAAACGTTTTAATAATTTATTGACTATTATAATATTTTTTTGTTTGCTTTTATTCTTTGCCTCCTTTTCGAAGTTTAGAAAGTTCTTTTCGTGTAAGTTTTTTGTGTCTGTTTTGAAAGTTGTGCATTCTATAAAATATCAATATGTTTGTTTGTGTTTGGATTATATTTCTTACAAAAACAAGAACAACAATGTCTAGGACAAATCGTTAGTTATTTAATTTATTAATACAGTCTAGTATCCCAGAAAATAATCTAATTTTGAGAAAAGATATTTTTCTCAATTCGTGTGCTTTGAATTTATCTCAGAATAATATTTTACTTTTTGAAAATAAACTTAAAAGATTTTGTACCCATTTGAACAAAAAGTGAATAAATGCTTATTGCAACAAATAATTATTTCTTCGTAAAATTATAGATTAGCTCAGTAAAGGTTTTGATTATAACTGAAGAATTTCTGTTACTTGAAGATACAGATGTTACGCTGAAACATTTTAGTGAACTTCCTAAAAGGCACAAAATGGGTACAGTTGAAGAGTTAAGAGCAAGGTATGTGGCAGAGAAATACTTTTTACTGCAAAAATAAATTTGAGACAGAAAGTTCAAAATATAAAAGCCAAATTATTAACAAAGTACTGGACAATTCAGAAGAATAGGAAGTATTTAAAAATGTACGATGTCGATAAGAAATCTGACGTGATTTCCTTTTCACGTGAGGGTGCACTTGCTTTAAATAAATATCTCAATTTAGCCGAATAGCAGTACTTTATTCTAAACAATGCCATTTTTAAACCAAGATTGAAAATCTTTCCATCTCATGAGCTAAGCAAATCCAAGGAAGAATATTAACCTGAAGAACATGATGTAATTGAGTTGGGAAGTAAATATTCCTCTGCGGGCTCTCCTGAACCATACCGCGTTGAGAATTTAGTACATATTCCCCAAGAATGAGAGATTAAATAAAGAGGAAAACCTGAAGATAATTTAAAAATGTAAATGTAATGGGTCATTCATCCAGAGTGTGTACAACCTTTTTCATGGAATATTGGCACAAATTCTGATGACTCATCATTGTACTTGTCTATAATTGATCTGATCAGATTTATTTTACAGACGAATCATCATTTGTTTGGGAAAGCCTAAGATTCTCGTCAATATATTTTTGTAGACCTGGGAAATTTGTGTATTGAAAAGAAACCCAGGAAATAAACGAGTAGGAGAATGAACGAATGGAATTGGATATTGCGTTGCTAATACCTACGCAGTTTAATCAAATAAAGATAGAACATGAACTTTACATGAGAATTAATGATCGTAAAACCATAAATACTGTGTGGGAATGATACATGTCCTTACCAACATTGATGAATGACCTGAAGAGAATTGACGAAATAATTCCTATTGATGAGCATTATAGGTTTGGAATTTCTACTCTCCATGTCAAAATCAGATTTTACGAGTACTTATTACACAGTTCTTATAAGCTGGACTTCAAAATTCGTTCAGCAAAAACATATTTGCATAAGAACCTACAATAATTAAGAAAATACAAAATACAAAATAATTTAAAGATAATCTGTGACTTCATGCTGATCTAGTGAAGCAAGATTTTGGAACACATAACGATATTAATATGGGACGGATGTGTTTCATCGAAACCATGACTACTGCAAAAATCCCTGGGGTTGATGAAGAGGTTATCAAAAGTTTCAAAGTTGTAATGCAAGCAATTTTTTCTGGTAAGTTGGTTATCCACAGAAAATTCGGATCTTTTGCCCGAAAAATAGCTGATATTTATATCAAGCACTGTGGGTTGCATTCTCAGCCACCAACTGTACATAAAGAATGGATCCATGGTGAGAAAATAATTGAAAGTCTTATTCTTCCAACTGAAAAATTCTCAGAAGAGGCTTAAGGAGCTCTCAATAAAGTGTCTCACCAATGTAGAGAGTTCAGAATAAAAAAAATGTTCCAAAAATCAGCAAATGAGGATATTATAAATAATTTATTAATGAGCTCTGATCCTAGAATTTTAACACTGATACCTTAATGTTTTTATCAAATGACCAAGAATTTGTTCCCAGACTCTGAACAGTTTGTTTCTTGTAGCTGAATGTGCCATCAAAGAAGATAACTCTACAGCAGATTTTTGTATGTTGCAAAAGATACAAAGTATTAGAACAAAAGTTTTTAATGGAAAGTGTTGATGACGTTGCTTTCCTAGAAGAAATGAACTCTATAATGCAAGTCAACTAAAAGTATCTAATTTTAAGGATTGTATTGTTTAATACACAATATTGTTGCGCTATATATATATATTTAATTAAAAATTAATTATTTATATTGTTTGGGTATAATTTATAATATTGCGTTTTGTATATTTTAGCTTATATTCACATACAAAAAATGTTATAATTTTTATTGTAAGATTTTAAGATTTCTATTAATTTTATCTTTTACTACCTGGTGCCTGTGAATTTTTTCGAATTGAATTATTTCACCTCTATTACTTACTGAAAGTACATTTATATTTAAGATTCTGACGTCTTATTTTAGTCTTGTTTTTTATATTTCGTAAAGAAATTATTGATTTGAAAAATCCTTTTTTATTTTATTTCTATCAATTAAAATTTAAAAAAAAGTGTAATAAAATTCACTTACCTAGTCAAGCGGAATAAGAGAGTGAATCAATTAAAGATTGTTAATATTAGTATACGTACATATTTAAATCTAATCAAATTTAATTAAAGGTACATTTTGCAAGACTAGCAAAAAGTAGAAACGAAAATGACCTAAAATTATGTTAATGCTTCCAAGTGAGTTGCTTGTTGAGTTTCACAAGTACCAATTTTCAAGTACTTCTTTATGTTAGTTACTTGTGGTTAATATTACTTATGAAACTAATTAAAACCAAATAAATCTATTTTGAGTTTTATAGCTAATTCCGCTTCGCTCCTATAGTCAAACAGATATTTTCATTCGATTCATCATAAGAAAATACATATATTATCATCCTTATTAAAATCGTTGTGAGTAAATAACTGGTTGAAAGTTTCATGTCCATTAAATCATCTCTTTCGTCTTACTGTGCAACTGCTGTCCACTCAGCTGATGATCGTTTTTGATTCAGAGGTGTAATAGTGGATCTATGTTTCCTCAATTATCACATACTGATATAAGAAATCATTTTTATCTCTCTTGAAAAGCTTCAAACAACGCTCTGAATTGAAGACCAGTTTTTGGTTTTGTATCGGTGTGAGCAAACGCTGCACCATTTCAAAATCAACTTATTCATGCACAAATTCTCGTGTAAAATTGTAATCACACTACCATCTAATATCTTTAAGATGTCGACAACTTAATTTTATAATATTCGAAACCTGTTTTATGGACTATTTTATATTTTCCGATACAACTGGTGATTTTGTACGACCAGAGCGTTTAGCATCATTAGTATTTCTAAGACCGCTTTTAAATTTAACATATCAATCACTGATAGTTGATTTCCTTGGTGCTGAATCTCCATAATACTTATCAAACCAAATTTTTGGGCATTATCAGAATTTTCCTCTCTCCATTAAAAACAATGTTTAATTAACACATGAAATTCTTTTTTATCCATTGCATTGACAATTGACAAACTGGGCTCAATAAAACCTCTGCAATCTATTTAATTATTGTTAGAATGTCATGAATTTTTAAAAAATATCATTTGAAGGTTAATGCTATCCAGAAACCATATGGGACTGACAACATAGTTTCTATATCTATTTCAGACAGGAGACTTATTGAGTGATGTGTTATTATGTGAACAAAGGTAAAATGTTTTATAAAAAAGACATCGAAAAATTAGAGAAGCGTTGGAATAAATGAATCACGCTTGAAGGAAAGTATGTTGATAAATAAAATTTAATTTTTAAAAAAATATTTCTTCTTATTTATTCCGGAGACTTATTGAGAGATGTGCTATTTTTAAGATTAAACGAGTATATGAAAATGTAAGCTAAAATTTACTAAGTATTCAAAAAATATATTTCAGATACTTAAAAAATAAATCAATTAATGACTGTAAAATTTACTGAAATGTTGTTATGTTTGAGAATATTAAAATATATCATGTACGTTGTGAAAAATGTTTGTGAACAATATATTTTTTTTATTTTACAGCCCTGGCTTCAGTTTTATTTAACCATGCAAAGGAGATGCTGTTTTTGTCAACGACAAAATGGTCACTAGATGACTACAAAAGTGTTTGCAAAATATATTTTTGGTTAAAATAAATAAATTAGTGAGTGAGTGAATGTGTTTGAGTCAGTTTGTATTATTTTTATTATTAACTCTTTTTATTTGTTACACTTATATGTTTATATTCAATTTCTTTTATTTTTATTGATATGTGTTTTGCTTGAAATATTTATGCTGTCCTGTAGCACACCAACGCCATCTGTCTAGTATTTATCTTATATAAGTATCAATTGTATTTTCACGATGAACTTCTTTTATTGTGTTTCGTTTATGCATGTTTTCCTTTTCTGTCTAATCTTTATTAATACGTATTTTGTGTAAAATAATTATTTCTTATTATTTTATCCACATGCGAACTACCCTTTATCTTTAGCTCGATGGAAACTTTTTTGTATTGTTTTAAGCGAAAACGGGTTTGGCGAGAGGATATCACTTATGTATTTTATTCATTCACTGCACTAAGTTACTGGCTGCTGTTAAAAAATAATTTTCTTTGTTTCTTTTACAAAAATTTGTTTTGTCATGTGTCGATTTCAATGAGTGAACGAATAAATGATTCATTGAAATAATGAATGAGTAAGCGACATCGGATTATAGAGTGAATGAACTAATGAGTAAGTGGTGAGTTAATGAATGGTTAAATGAATGACTGAGTGTACTATGATTGAGTAAGTGAGTGAGTGAATGTTGAATGAATAACTCATATTTCCAATCCCTTGTCATATTATCATTTGGCATAATTCTTATATTGATTTGAATAATTTATCAAATGCTGTTTTACGAGCTTAGACTTTTGGTAGCTAAATCTATTCTTTTTAAAATTTTGCGTGCGTTTATTTTAGTGTTACTTTGAATTTTAATCAAAAACTTTAAAATCGAGATGAGTAATCATGATCTCGGTAGCCGAAGTATTATTGTTAGGAGCTAGTGCACGGGGATGTTACATTCAAAACGTGATTTTGATTTTTGATTTCATTTAATTATCCAGTGGGCAGATGCATGTTAAGTTTGTTGAATCTTCACGCAAGCTTATGTAACACAGTGTGAATGTATAGAATATGATCCCATCTTAGGCGCCAATCTCAAGGACCAGAAAAAAGAAACTTTTTAAGCCATATTTAGTGTTCTTAAGTTCCCTGGGTATTATAGTTAAATATATAATGTCCATCAATCAAAATGAGTACATTTAATCTAATATGAAAATTCTCACTTGTATTTCCCTTTTTTAATCTGTAATTTTTCTTCAAATATGTTTGCGTTTCATATACTACTGATTTGATGTGGTGAAATTCTAAAATGGGCTTACAACCATTGCATTTTCACTTGTGCCTTCAAACACTGAGACATGTAATTGCGTTTCATTTTATAATTTTCTTTTACATCTAAATCTGGATTTTAATATAAAGAGTAATGACTTCATTCAGAAACTGAAGTAGCAAACACAATAAACTAGAAAATTAGTTTAAAATACATTTCTTAAGGCAGGGGTGGCCAATCCTTTTTGGAGGAGGGATAATAGTTAAATAACAGAAATCAAGCAGGTACTTCAAATTTTCCAACAAAAAAAATAAAAGTATCATTTATAAGCTGTTTAAATGTTTTTTGAAATAGCACACTATTTTTACGTAAGTCTGCGTTTTAGAGTTGAAAAAAATAGTATAACTAATAAAATAAAATTCTTCAAAATAATAAAAATAAAGTTTTAAAAAAGTCTATATAAAATTTTGCAAAGAACAGATTTAGATACCCAAGGTGTGGCTTTTATTAGTTATTAAATTACTAATAGTTACTTTTAATAGTTATTAAATTAATAAATTAAATATAAGAGCAAAGTAAACAATGGAATATCGTAGAATAGAAAACAGTAAACTTTTCTGATACTGAAATTAAATGAAGCAATAAATTAATAAAATTGAACATATTTAAGGTAAGTGTAATTATTATTAAAGTAAACGATCATCAGCTCGTTGTAACTGAAAGTAAAACAAAAGGTTAATTATAAAATTGAATATATTTAAGCTAAATGTAATTAAAATTAGAGCAAACGCTAAACAATTGAAAAGTTATCTGTACGCCAAATGTATTCCAAGTAAAACAATAGCCCCTTGGATGGCTAATGAAACAAGTTCAAAATTTGGTTTTGTAGTCAATAAACATTATACTCGTAAGGGTGAACCCTTCAGTCAGTTAAGCCAATGTAAAATAAAAATAAATAAAAAAAGCACTTTATGCTAAGTAACAATCATATTGTCAGTACTTTATCAATGTGGTTTTTGAATTTGCATTTTATTTTTACCAATTCATATATGATAGGATTACTTCTTAAATTTACTAATAACATATGGCTTTAGGTGTATATCAGTTAATATTGAACGATAATTGGATTTTATATTTTTCATAATAGAAAACATCTGTTCACAAATATATGCAGATCCAAATCAACAATAACACCGAACAGCCAAATCATGTAAACTTATAAATTCACATGTTGGTACATATTTCCAAATTTCTATGTATTTTCAATAGTTGAAATAATGTCCTTATATTTTTTTTTTAGTTCGGTGCTGTTGCTCAATAACTTTAATTTGTAATCCCGGTGGGTAACATCAATGGTCTTGCGGTTTTGCAAATGAATTGGAAAACTACTTGTGAAAAGATCAGTTTTTATGTCATTGAAAATCATCAAATCTAGCTCCAAATGACTCCTAAGAAAATCGTGTTTAATTTTTCAAATCTATCATAGTTAGGAGCATTTTTGACCTGTTTCTCCGCAAAAAGGGGCTTCCAAGTTAGTCGTTCAATCGAAGCTCTGCATCTGTCAAATTCACACGCCCTATAATGCTATCCTATTTCTGGCTCATAGTCTTTTGAAAAATGATGAATTCAACCCGATACTTAGATTTTATTTAACAGGAGACCTTAAAATTACGAAGAAAATTTTACTTGGTGATGCAGAAGACGATTAAATGTTAAAGAATTGGATGAAACTGCGGATGAAGAAGATAAGTTAAAAATATGAGCTTTTTTCTGACAAATAAAAAAAATATTTTAGTGATTCAGAAATTGAAGATTATTTCAGATCTGCAGGGCCAATAGTTATAAAAAGGCCATGGAAACAAAGGATCCTACTCGCTCTCGCATATCACACCAACGCAACAAAGCATGACAACTAAAACCCTTGAATTCGTCACATGACCGATGATTTTTATAAAGTTCTAGTAGGCTATATTAATATTTTTCAAATTTCTTAAAAAAATTTATAACAAGACTTCGAGTGCCATTTATAGGACACCGTCGTGCCACACTTTAGCACGCATGGCGCGAGTTGCCTATCAATGACTTAAGATAACAGACATAATTGGTTTAAATAACATTATACTTATACATTATACAGTTGGTTTAATTATACTTATAATTAATTTTAAAAAATAAGATACTGTTGTATCCGGTATATTAATTACTGTAGTCAACATGAATTTGTCATTAGATTGAGAATAATATTCATTTTTCTTTTTGTGTTATATCAATCTTTGTTATCATAACAATCCTTTAACTAATGCATACCAGTAGTTAACACTTTCGAATACTGTCGAAGTATATACCCATAGTATTGTATTATAATAATATGTATATATATATATATATATATATATATATATATATATGTAAAACAATTCAAGTATGTACAAGAATGTCATTTGCATATAAGAGATTATTTAGTAAATAAAAACAAAAAAAATATAGCAGATATAAGTCGTCTAAATTGGTATTTAAAAATGTATTTGTATTGAGTTGTGCTGTTATAATTTTAAAATCATTAGCTGCTCTGTGGAGAAATTTAACGAAAACAACATAAAATAATCCATTTGTCCAATGAGACTTCATTTAACTCTTTCGTCCTTGGTATCATTTAAATTTTAAAACTATGTAACTTTATTAGGAATGAACAGTTTTGAGCTGAGATTAAGTTCAAACTGCTGTACGGCGAATGTTTTGTTTATTTCTAAGAAAGCACTAATAAAAAATAACAAAATAACAAAACATATTATACATGAAACGAGTTCGATAATCATTCAATTTATTAATGATTCTTAGAGTAAATTTTTTTGTTTGTTCGAAATTTTAACTCGAAAGTGAATATTTATCACCTGGATTTCAATATTTTTTCATAAGGCAAATCAAATAATAACCTAAACATATTCTGCACTTGCCTAATTAAGTCATGAATTTTACCTTTGATCATTTTCAAAGATCAGATTTCTATATTTTTCCTACTAAAAAGTAATGTATTTTTGATGAATTATTCAGATTTATTTTTTTCTATAATAAATGAAATTTAAGAATTAAAATAAATTATGCAGAAGTAAAAAAAGTATTCTTATAAAAATATAGATTTTACAAATTAACTACAAATAAACCATTTTCTTTATAATTGCAATTTTTTTTTACATTTGCTTGTGTTTGGTGACGTCTATCGTTATTTAAATAAAAATAATAATTTGTTTTTCTCTTTATACCCTTTTTTGAAACTCGTAATAGTTTTTTTATTTAATATCTTTATAATTCTTGGAAATTCTAAAAAACTATTTCATACGCATGGTGTATATCACTAAATAACTAACTGTTAGTTTCATCTTTGAATTAAGCTGAACTAAATAAATTAATTAATGTAATAAATACATAGGTGGATCAGAAGAGCTACTTTTAGAAATGTAACAAAGTTTGACTCAATAAATGAATTGTGTCCTGAAATTTAAACTTAATTGTACTACTAATGTAATGCGGCATTAATGGTCTAGTAAATGTACGTTTTTTTTAAAAATAAATAAACGAATTATTGTTATTTTTTTCCACAATTTTTAAAATAAACCATAATTGGTTATATGTCACAGCAAAATATTACAGAATACATGAATGATACGAAATAAGTTTCAACAACATTTGAAATTTCTGTCCATTCTCTACGCGCTATTTTATTACATATGGAGAAGAAATATTCAACTAATATAAAAGTATTTCATTTTATTAATTGGTTTAACCGCTTCAGGGGCTTTATATAGGAAACATTAAATTTTAGTTAAAATGTATTAATAATGTTAAAAGGACACAATATCAAGCGGTAAAATTAATTTTTACTTATTTCCAGAAATTTAAGACTCGTATATATAATATACCACCGCTTAACTAGGACATCTTATTTGTACACTGGCAGTTTCGTATTCCTTCGAAGAAATAATAAATATTTTCATGAAAAAAATTATATTATTTTAGCTAATTTGGGAAATATTTGAGTCACAAAATACTGCTGAAAAAGTGTGAACTTTTTAATGTTGTATTATTAATTCTAAGAATGATAATTTGTGCAAAAATGTGTCAATTAATTTAGGTATAACTTTTTTAAAACATGTTTGATTTTCATAATTAAATGATAAAATCATATTATAAACTAAATAAAACAAATTTAGCACAAATGCATATACAGTGTTATTTAAAATAAGGCATATTTTATATTGCATATTCTGTAAAGATATTTTCTTCCTCGTTTTTTTCTGAATATAACTCCGGTCCATCAAAAGGGAGCTCTATGGACAAAACAAATGTTTTTCAGCATAAAGTCCTCGTGTAGGCATTATTTTAAATATATTTTTTTTAGAAATGTATATATTTAAAAGAATTATTAAAACAAGATTACAACGCTATTTTAAATAAAATGAAGAGTAAGAGTAGATCCGTGAGAGTTCAAAAACCAGCCATCCACGGTAATTGTTCGTATTCGAAACCTACCCTCTCACATATGGGATGGACAGATGCGTCAAAGAAAAAAAGTCGACCTTCCTTATTCTGAATTATTTATATGATGTATACACAACTATTTTTCTTTCCTTTTAATCACAGCTAAAGTGGTATTCCTAGGTCATTTCAGTTTAAAAGGAATCATCCTTTTTTTTCAAGATTTACATCTGGTGCCCTTAAGCTGAGGGCCCTGTTCTTCTCACTAAGCGGGTAATTCTTTGCTGTGTTGTATCTTTTGTTATTCCCTTCTTCAATGATTTACATGTTAATTTTCTTAATTATTTGATAAAGTCAACCACTAGAGGCAATGAACCACTACTGTTGTCCCTCTATTGTCTGCAGCTTATCATCTGTTTTTATCTCACTCTTCTACTATGTTATACCAATTATCGTTTGCAAGTCTCAAGTCTATCAACAACAAGTTCCTAATCTACTGTCTCCAACCAGATCTATCTTACTCGCCTTCGAAGACTTTCCTTCCGTCTTCGTTTTCTTAGATTTTCTTTAAATAGTTTTGGTTTTGAAAAATCCTCTTTCCTCAGCGGTTTTTTTTTTTTTTTTGTTGTGTTTTGTAAGCATGCACAATGTTGATAAATGTTTAATAGCCACCAACGGAGCTTTTGTTTTAGATGAAGGGTTTTGGCGTACCAGATCATTTTCCAATTTCTTTTACTTTTTGCTTAATTTTTAATTACATTTATCTTAAATATATTCAATTTAATAATTTTTCGTTTGCTTTAATTTTAATTACATTTATCTTAAATATATTCAATTTAATAATATATCGTCTCCTTTCATTTTAATTTCGAAAAGTTTACTATTGTCCATTGTTCTATATTTTATCGTTTATTTTTATTTTTTTATTTAACTGAGAAATTTAATAATAATTATAAAAAAGGTTCACCTTAGGTTGCTAAATCTGTTCCTTGATAAACATTCCATAGAACTTTTTTTCCTGTTTTAAATTTCTGTTCTTCGGAGATCTTATTTTTGCCTCGCTGGTACTTTATAACAATTTATGACCTCTACTTTTCACCGTTATAAAGTGAACCGTAACACATCCGTCTGATAAGAAAATATTAATGTTCTCATCTGTTGCTCTCGAACCTTCTGTGTGGGCGATGGTATAAATTTTATATTAGTTTGAATTATGATGCGAATACTTTCTATGTTTTGTTTTGAGTAATAACAATAAGCCACAAGTTGAAGTTAAATGTATAGGGAAAGATGAAGATAAATGTGTGGGAACCTAGATTTTTTGGGTGCAAAATATGTGTTATGAAAAAATATACCGCCGTCCCTGAAAAGGTTAAAAAGTATAGCAGACACATTTATATAAATAAATGGATGCATCTGAATTGTTAGTTCTACCAGCCTGTTTGATATTTAAGCAAATGCATTGTAAATTATTTGAAAAATTATATCCACCATTACCACCCCACATGTGCAACTGTTAAGTTAGTTTTTCCCTTTTTAAGGAGCTAATCAGGTTGTGACATAATCGTTTTTGTAGCCCTTAGATCTGGAGAGCTAATTACTTTCTAATGTCCAGGCCGTGGGATTAGCTTGACACTGCACTAACTGTTACCTTCCTAAGTACAATCTGTATTTATCTATCAATTCCCAAGGGGATGAAGAGCTGAGTTGCCCGTGACCATGTTCCCAAGCCGAAACAACATGGAACTTGGATCGGGAGTCCTCGCAGTCAATCACGCTAATCACTACACCACAGCGATCGTACAGCGATCCACAGCGTATCGATGTACCAGTAGTATCTAGATCTTTAATTAGGGACGTTCCTTTAGCTACTTACTTACCTGACTTTCTGATTAGTAGGTAAATGACAAATTATTTTGACTAGCTTCTTCATTGGGTATCTCGTGACCGCGATAGTTTAGTCATCATAGTCTCTGACTCACGGAGGGCCTTGGGTTCTATCCCATATGTCCCTAAATATCCGCTGTGTAGTGCGACTGATGTAATTTAAATTTTTTAATAGTCAAAGTTCTCCCTTTGGCATTGTGTGGAATTTCGAGAGAGAGAGATGTCAGCTCACGTGTTGTATCGTTACTTGAAAGAAATTCAAAATTTCGAAGTCTGTCATCAATAGCCTTGTGATGCCTTTAACCCTTTAGGGACGGGACGCCTCAGCGTAGGAAGATATCTGGGGATAGAGGGGATTCGGAAGGAATTGTCACATGGACCGGGGGGGGGGCTTGCGTTGCTAAGCCTAACTTTTGGGAAAAAATCACCAAAAAAAGTTTTCGTCCTTATGTTATGATTTTTGGTAAAATTTTATATTATTACTAAAGCAGTTATATATTTTGAAATTAATATTTTTAATAATCTTTTTTTGTCAATTTACAGAAAGAATGCATAAAGAAATGACTACTTTGAGAAATAATTTTCAGAAGCTCTACTGAAATTATTTCGCAGTTTTATGGACAAAATACAATAATAAACTTTAAAATTAATAAAATATATATCAGAAAGAATATTTATAAGAAGTAACAAAATTTAAAGTGAAGACCGAATGTCGTATTTTTTGAAGCACGGAGAAACGGAAAGCCCTGTATTGTCTGTCTCTGACAAAATGCCCACAGCATATTCACTAGAAATATTCTTTTCAAACCTTTTATAAAATTAATTACACTCCCATCATCAATTGGATCATCGACCATATGAGTATATTTTTCTCATAAACAACGATTTATCGCAATTATAAATAGGAGTCAAGGCTTTCCAAAATAAAAAGGGAATTAACGAAATATATTCGATAGTAATACAAAGAGAAATAATATTGATGGTAAAACACCAAAAAAAAAAAATTATGAATTTAAGTGCAAAAGCTAATTTAAAAAAGCATTTTGAGAGAAACAAGAAAAGCGAATGCGTATATGACATAGAAATTTAAAGAGCCGGCTTAGTTTACATTAATCTTTACCTCCTACCCTTTAACAGCTTTTTTTTATTTACAAAATACCAAAGTAAGGTAGAATGTAAACTAATTAAAAGTGAGGATCCTAAAACTATGTTCAGTTCAAAAGTTACGGACACAGGGCGTCATCTAGAGATGTTTAAAAGAAAATGTTCCACCTTAGAATGTGAATATGCATCGTATTAGAATATGAATATGCATCGTATTAGAATATGAATATGCATCGTATTAGAATATGAATATGCATCAAGAATATGCTTCTGAGCTCATGCACTTATGATACGTATTTGGTACATTCGGCCGTGAACGACGATCACGAGTGATGCCTATATGGTACGTTCGTCCCGAAAGGGTTAAGTGCAACATTTTTAAATTCAAGCAATTAATTAGTATACATCTATGATCTTTCATTTATATCAATAGTAGTAAGTATTTTCCAATCTGAACCAAGTTTTGAAATAGCCGATTTCTTTTTGACCATATCATTGAATGCTTAGAGCTATCCAAAAATGATTTTATCAATAATCTATGTTATGGGTTTATATTTCCATTGAGTGAATAATCATTACCTTAGTCTAGTGTTGCTGGAGTTTGTAACTTGCAATAAAAATAGTAATCAAAAGTACAGCAACGAAGAACATAATTAAAATTAACGTGTAATTTTTTTTTTTATTTAATAATAACTTATTTTAATTATTGCTGAAAGTGTTATTTGTTTCTCCAAGACATATTTCTAAATCTTGTATATTTTTGATTTTTTGAATCATTTCTGTTGAACGACTTTATTGATTTTGTGACAGAATACCTTGCAATTAACTGCAATTTTACCATACGTATGATAGTATTATTTAAAATGGTTTGTTAAATTAATAATAATTCCTATTATAAAATATTTTCATCAAATGAGTTCAATAAAAATTGCTAAAGACATAATTAAAATGATTAGCATGTAATGATGTTCAATTCAACAAGAATGAGCAGACAAAGATATAATTTTTTAAATCCATACGGGTTTTCTTACACTCGTTTCTGTTATTCGTATTTACGTGAACGTAACTTTTATACATTCATGAAATATTCAGAATAACATAAATAAATAACGAATAATATGTTTATTGAGTATGTAAAAAATCATATATATATATATATATATATATAAATCGAGAGCGGATCAAGAAGTACCCGCGTGAGGAAGGAGAATTTGG
Source organism: Nephila pilipes (assembly GCA_019974015.1). Lineage (NCBI taxonomy): Eukaryota > Metazoa > Arthropoda > Arachnida > Araneae > Nephilidae > Nephila > Nephila pilipes. The sequence continues at coordinate 57,916 of BMAW01087787.1, forward strand.
ATAAAAAATATTGGAAAAAGAAAGCACATACACACACACAGTGTTTTCCTTTTAGATAATTTTTTCTCTCCTTTTCATGAAGAAATTCATAAGCATATAACGCTCTTCCCATCTCAAAAATTCATCCGCATAACTTTTCCAGACAATATTCTCCATATTCCGAGCAAATTCACCATCAACAATCCATTGTTCAAATTGTTGCTTGGTTTCAGGTGTATAATGATAAATCCTGGTCGCATAGAGGGGACACCTGAATACAAAATTAAAACGAAAATTCAACGTAGTAGGAATTGATATTTTATATTTCAGTAAATGACTTCCTAATCAATTCAAATATATGAATCTAAGTAATTTTTTATAGTTCAAGTTAATAGAATTCAGAATGTAACAGTAATAGACATTGATTTTACGAATTCATATATTGTCACAAACAAATACTTTTAACCAACCCTTGTTATTTTGTGAATTTATAGCAAGTTTCTTGCTTCCATTTACTCTATTGTTTTCAAAAAAAATATCAATTTTAATTAAATTAATAATATTCCTTCTTCCAAAATATTTTTGATATAAGAATAATTATAGATGTCAAATGATGGTATATGTATTTTTTTAAATTTTTTGTTTATACTAAATATCTTCTCAAATTTAGATGAATATTACAGATATTCTTTAAATATAACAATGATTAGCGTGTATAGCATTTTATGTTACTCCAGAAACTCTTCGCACAAGGGAGAAACAAGAAAAAAACTCTTATTCAAACCAATTACTTGCTCTTTTTTCGGTACCATTTATATCAGCCAACGTGAAGTAAGAATCAGATAACTGATACATTTATAACCTTTTCCCATTTTTCGAAATATTAATAACAGAACACATTTTTCCGGCACAGGAGATATGAAATATCAGAGGGATCTCTGCAGTGAGAGTAGAAATGCAATCCTATTTTCTTTCATCTTCTACTCTTTATTCTTTTATTCTTTTTCAGAGAAACTCTGTAAAAATTATTGCTGTCCAATGCTTAGAAGAAAGTTATATTCTTTCAGATTTGTCTCATTTTCACTTGAAGGTCGAATGGATTTATTCGAATATCAAAATTACATATATCACAACATCTCTATCTTTATGAAGGTCGTTAAGTTTCATAGAGTGAAAAAAATTTGTAAATTTTAAAAAAAGAATCCTCGAAACTCATCAAAATTTAATAGAAATTCCAGTCACAGGATCTTATACTTAAAACATAAAACTGATCTGTCTATCACGTTCAAGCAAAAAATACAGATAAACTTTACGAACCATACGTGTATATACTTATATATGCGATGTGGCTATCAAATAAGGAGATTAAGGAGGCTACAGGAGAAACATGTATGCTCCGAACAAAATAACGACAACAGTTCAGTTAGAGGAATTCTGATTGGAATGCAGTGACTTTCGTTGGTGTAAAGAAATCCGTAAGTCGTATCATAAGTTCGCATTAGAATTATTTTTTGTTTCACCAGAAATATGATAAATTAGCAAAAGATTCTTCTAGAAACTTGGGAAATCCACTACTGAAACTGTAATTTATTCAAAGAAGTGTATGACAATGAATGACAATCGCTTGCATGTGCTTTTAAGTGATTTAAGCGTTATAAAGATAGCCGATATGACGTTGAAGATTATTCACACTTGGACAGATCTTGGTTGAAATACGGTTAACAAAAACGGTTGACAATAACGTAAAAATCGGGTAAACTGGTTCGATCTTACCGTAACCTGGTTACTTAAGTATTCTTACGATTGCTGATAATGTAGGAATTTTCAAGGAATCATATTTCAAGTTCTTCCACAAAGACAATGTGCCGGCTATTATATATATATATATATATATATATATAATAAATAGGTAACTATTAAGAAGCATGCTTACATTTACATATATAATTTTTAATAGATATATATAATTATTTTTGATTTTGCTAAAAATATCTTCAAAATATTGTCTAATAAATATTTCGATTGAAACTAAATTTTAATAACGTACTTTAAAAATTAAAAAAAAATGAATAATGTGAATGATATATCTAAACAAGATATAGAAGCAATTAAAGTTAATTATTAAATAAAATTTATAAACATTTGCTAAAACGAATGAAAGAATATTAAAATTCAAATTTACCAAACAAATATTAACACACACACACGCACACACACATATATATATATATAATGTGTGCGTGCTGTTTTCTATTTAAAAATAATCCTTTACTCCTAAAGTTCTGTTAATTAAAATTATTTTAGAATTTTTCTTTAAAAGGGTATTTCATTATTTTTTTGGCGGTATATGGCAAAAGATTGTTATATCAAATTGCTGTTTGTAAATTTCTATTTTAGTTTTTGCATAATTATAAGGACATTGGTTTGCTACACATATTATTTTTAACATATACAATATTTACACAGATACGTGTCTTTTCTATAAAGTACATACACTCAATGCATTAAAAAATGTGCACCAAGAGAAATTTGTCAGAATATAACGAAATTATACATAATATTATATAAGGTACAATGTTAATGTTAGTCAATAATCACAAAATATAATCAAAATTATTATTTATAGTAGATTAAATTACAAATAAATGGAGGTTTAATATTCCATTGGGCTACATCTAGCATAAATGTATGACACGATACCATCGGGCTTGAGGCATTGAAGTCCCGCTTGATGTCCTTTGACCTCTCGTTCCACAGTTGCTGTAAATTCTATCAAACTCATAATTCATAACTCATAACTCAAAATCCATAAACTTTTAATTCTATCAAACTCATAATAACCTTTCGAGCGTGACACCATTACAAATGGGGCCTACGGCGGGTGGGTGTCAATTACAACGCACGTAATGGGCGCCGCGATAGCAACTGTCTTTCAGCCAGACGCCTTCAGATGGTACGGACTGACATTGAGGCCCACAGTGAAGGTGCTATCTGTGTATGGATGTTGGACAATGATGCAGTTGGCGCTATGCGTGGTTGTCGAATGATGTGATGGTCTTCTTACTATTGGTCTATCGAGGGTATTCTGAGCCGGTCGCCAAGACATCTCTCTTGTCCACGTCACTATAGCTCCTTGCAGTAAAGTCAGTACGTCCTAGGTGGCAAGCTACCCAACGACCTGATCAACCGTTTTCCATCATCCCTATGATTCTTCTCGTTTCGACTTCTCATAGCTGCTCATAATGTATCCGATGGCGACGTAATGATATCACTAGTTAAAAAAATATCCATCTGCAATCTATTAAATACACGCAAACAATATCTGCTTTCCTTTTTCTTAATCCAAGGAGACAAAGCTCAATGCCCTTTGGTGGCATTACGCAATGCGCAATCATGCTGAATTTCAAATATCTGCTTGACACGTGCTTTTATGACAAGTTTCGTAGCAATATCACACTTACTTCTTAATGCATACATTTCTAAGCCAATGAGTGTATAATTTCTTTTTGGTTAAAATTTTGAAAATAATGTTTTATTTCCCCCTTGAAATCAATCAATTCTTCAATGAATTTCTAGCATATTTGATGTTTAGTTTGGCTGACGTATTTCGTATATAGTTTGTGCATGTCACTAGGGTTTGGTTGTTTGGAGTTTCGCAGCTCTTTTTAAGTTTTCTGAGATCCTAAAAGTCTATAAGAATGTACATTTTTAATTGGTTTTAAGAATTTGGCAATAAGGGATATAATTTTTTTCTGTTTTTCTTTCTTCTCTTTCTTTTGAGTTATTACATTTTTTATAAGGACTTACTTGTGTTTGGTTGATTATCGTTTCGATATAATGTTGTTTGCTGATTTGTTATTAGTTGGATCCATAATACTTCAATAAACTCACTTTACTCAGTCCGAAACATGTTACAGCCTTAACCATTCTTTTATTTGCAATATTGATTTTACTCAATTCTTTTTAATTTATTTATGTTTTTAAGGTCTTGGTAAGGTTTTTGATGTATTTAACTTCATTATAATTTAATAAAATACATTTTTTTCATAAATATTTTTGAATGTTTCATAAATATTTTTGAATATTATTTAATTTTATACTTTCAGAATTTCAAAGACTGTTTACTTATAATAATTTGGATTTTTTTCATATTTTAAGTAATCTATTTTTACTTCCTTTTTTGTGTTTTGGTTTTAGTTATAATATATTTTTTTTAATTTTATAATAGTTACAATTTTCTTTATTTTAACCATATTTTGTAATTTGTTGTGAATTCATATACACACATGTTTATGCGTACATTTATTGAATATATATATATATATATATATATATATATATATATATATATATATATATATATATATATATATATATATATATATATATGCATAAGTGGCTAAAATAGTTTTTTTTATTTGACAGGCTTTTGCTCCAAATCCAAAATTTAAGTTTTGCTGCGTCGATGTATCTAGTGTCACCGATACACTGGAAACGAAAGAACAATCGAAACAATGAATTGCACCCAGTGAACAAGAATATGACGGATTAATTGGCTGGAAAATTTATGACGATGTTTTTTTCATGGAATGAAAAACGCGCCTGACTCATGAAATTCTTATAAAAAGGGCAAGCTAGCAATAGTTACTTCTCATTGACCTATACCAATCCAATTTCCTATTCCTAATAATTCATTTCCTACTGCTAACACTTGAACTCTTTGAACAAAACTTTCGTGTTTTATTGTTTAATTTAAATCTAAAACCTCATTGAAATTTCGAATGGGTAAGAATATTTTATTAGAATTATATAAAGACTATAGCTATTCATTAAAATACAACAAATTCTGCATTATAAAATACTATTAAATTTGTGTGAATTGTAAGATAAAGATTTCCATAACTTAACTAACATTTTTTTCTCTTATTTTCATCCTTGATTTCACAATAATTTATAACAAGACTTCAATAAATTCCACGTCATAGACGTTATAAATTTCAAAATACATCTTATATGTGATACGTGCTTAAATCAAATTGTGTTAAGTGCCATGGATCATAATAAAACTTCTTGAAATTAACTATTTATAAGAAAACGAAAATGTTTTTTAACATTACTCTTGCTCTAGATGCAGGCAAAAATACACACACACATATATATATATATATATATATATATATATATATATATATATACATCGCAAGACATTCCTTTCAAACAATCTAGGAGATTTACAACTTAAAGGTTTTATTTATACAGAAAAGGCAATTTAATCTTAACTGTTTCTTTCGGAAAACTGAAGATCCTTTTTCTCTGTCTATAGTATGGAAGATTTGTTTTCGTCCGAAGATTTGTTACTTCCCTACTGCTTTGGCAAGATTCGTAAGAAGAC
>BMAW01087791.1:0-12227 GCA_019974015.1 Nephila pilipes
CATGTTTTTTAAAAGGTGTTTCCATATTTTTGTCCAACCCCTGTATACCTTGATGTTGAGAATTCGCGGTCAACGAGGATGGTAGCGGAATAGCCTTCTTTGGCTCTTGCGCCATAAAACCTGACAATCACTCATTACGTGGGTGGTAATCACGTGGGTATCGAGGACGAACTATAGCTGCTCTGCTTATATCAAACCCACGTGGTATACCTATATATAAAGAAATTAATTTTGTTCTTTTTAGATCCTCCAGATAAACTAGATAGACGCTAGCTTTCCAGGAGCTCTGTTTTGGTGTTTTAAAGCAATCTACAGCTTTAGGTCTGCAGCAGAATTGTTTCTAGGAATTTGTATTGAGTAATTCGAATTTATGCTAATTTAAGCTGCAGAATTGTCATAGGTTTTTTTTTTTATTATTAAATTTATATTAATGAAAATAAACAGTGAAAAGACCATCAAGTGGTTTTTATTTCTGGCACCAAAATACAGGCTAATAATAAGGAATAAATATACTAAAGGTTATTTATTTATCCAGCATTAGTTTAAATTCATTTTTTTTTCACTTGATACAACGTTCTTATCACTACACTACATCAATACACAATACCTAATAGAAATTTTCAATATCTTCCAATTTTTAAACATTTTCTTCAATAACTGTACACTTTACTAATGAAAATGCCATCATGAAAAGCTATTTTCTGTTTAAAAATTCACATACTAGCCTTATGTTTGATAATACAAAACATTGGTGCTTGTTTGGATAGGATTTAAGCTGTAAAATTTCAATTACGAGGAATAAATCTGTAAATTTCAATTTATTTCCTGTTACATTCTTTAACTTTTTTTCCAACTCAATGTTCATGCGTGATTTGGTTTGGTTGGTTTTATTAACGTCTCACAAGAAGAAACACGAGGGCTATTGATCCACGTAGCACGATCACGTAATTTTGAACTTCAGTCAAATGACGAGGATGACACCTCAACTGGCGCCTTCCTCTCTACACTTCCACACCTCGTTAATGGGAGACATTCTTCGACTAGGTCTTACATGCATCAGCCTCCTTATACGGCGGGTCTTTAGTGGCATCAAAGCTCGAAATAACTACTCACGAAAATCGCTGGCCGCAGTCCCGCGTCTACCATGCGTGATTTGTGGACCATCGGAAAAAATTAGTAATATATTTTTTTGGTTTTCTGAGAATATGTTTTTTTTCGAGTTCTTTGATAAATGTGTATTTCATAAAACTGCATTTTAGCAGAAAGTAGTATTAAAGAAAATTTGTTACATCCAATCTTGATTTCCAACTGTAATATTATATTCATACCAGTATACGCGATTCGGATTCAATTATTAAATGTCTTATTTAAAGTTGGAAGATAAGTACACAATATTAACATTATTGTAATACTTTGTTAGAAATAGATAAAATTATCCACTCCAAATATTTAATTTAATATGATTCAATTGGTTTTTGAATAAATTGGATAAAAAAGGAGTCGATCATTATTGATTAAATATGCTTCTTACTCTGAGCGAAGTGAATATGCCTCAAAATATCATACTTTTTACAATTAAACTTTTATGTATTTAAATAAGATGTGCCTTTAAGATTTGAGGTAGTATAAAATGTAAGCTAAAATAGTGTATTATTATTTATCTACTTTTTCAATGCAGGATTAGGAATTTAGTAATGTCAAGATGTAAGTTGTTTATATTTTTCTCTCAAGATGATAGTTAATATAAATGCATTGCATCTTAACCTTACATTTAGTTTTTTTTTTTTGTTAAACAGAATTTTTTTCCTACTTTTGTATTTACCTTTCATTTTCCTATAGCAAATGTGGTATATTAAATATAAAATATGCATGTGAAATCAAGCGAGAAGGAATGGGGGAGTTTAAATGCTCCAGATCCAGGTGAGTGTATGCTGCGCCAAACAAGCTGTAACTGTGATCAGGACGTTTGATAAAAATGGGTGCGGGGGAGGAATGATAAAAAGTTTGACGAGATGAAGGATCTAAAACGGAGAATGTTAGTGAAGGTATTCCAGGATAGTGTGTTCTAAAGACAATGAATTCCTTGGAGAACAAATACATCGCTAGGATACCTTGGGGTCATGATACTCGTATTTACCTAAAACACAGATAAACCTTTGATAATGAGAAATAAAAACTATGTGTCATTAATTATTATTGTCATTAAAATGATAATTCCAAATGATCAGTTTGGAAGAATAGTCTGAGCCTATAAACCAAGATTTATTCAAGCTTTTTATTTTCTTTTTTTTCCTCAAAGATCCAGATAAATGGAATTCATGTATTAATGTAAATTAGCTTAGATATTACAACATAAGCAAAATACTTAACTGATGATAAGAACAGGATATTTAATTTGTTTCAAAATAAAATTTCTTTTTTAGTTCGACTCTTTTATTTTTTAATTTCAAAATGGAACAATAAAAGTATTATTCACTAGAAACTGAGCCTTAAAATTTATAATTACTGAATGTATTTTTAATATATGCAACTGTTGAAAACGGCGATTATATGTGTACAAAAATATTACTGGTATTCTAGGCATATAAAATAACTTAATATAATTGTATATCAGTTCTATCAAATTCTGACTTCGCTCCTTCAAATGTTTATTTAAGTATTATCTATTTATTTTTGTATTAAAATAGAATGAATTTACGAAAAAGGTGAAACGATTACTAAGATTCATATGTCATTAATATGATAATTCTCTTAAATTTTCTATATAATCAACTTAGATTACGGATAAAAATAGCTCAAGATCATATATATTCAAAATTATCTACTATTAAAGTTATCTTTCCTTTTGCATATACATTGTGTTTAATGAATACCAAGTATTATTACATTGTAAAAGAACGCACATGATTTCATGTTCACTAGAAATGAAAATTATACATTGGGCTGTCAAACAGAAATATGAATAATTATTGTTTATGTTTTTCATTTTTTCTGACATTTATTCGTTTAGAAAAAAGGAATTGTCTTTGCGTGCACAACGTAATAAAATAAGCTATCCGCTTTTCTCACTTCTGTGTGAGTTATCTTGGCTATTAATAGTTAGCGTAAATGTCAGAGGTAGCGTGCAATCCAACATTTCAGAGGTGGGAATATTGCTAACTCTTTGAAATCGGGCAATGCATTGTTTAGAGAAATATAAAACTCAATATATTTTTTTTTTCAATCGAGAAAGTATTTAATGTTGTGGTTTCTGCGAATATGTTGTTGAAAAATTAGCCTTTTGCTTATATTATTTTTAATCAGTAAGTGTCGTCTTTAGTAAGTGTTTTTCACTTCTTAACTAAGACTTTTCAATAATCAATGACTCCATTCAAAAAAATATTACATATTATCCTTTTAATGTCACTGTTTACGTATATTTATATTTACATTTTGCATTTGATACGCATAAATAGAAGTTGCAAAGAAAAAAAATTGCATTTTAAAATTAACGTTGATTTGTAAAAGTTAATAACTTGGAAGACAAATAATCAGATATCGGATCTGATAAAAATAGGTGATGTTCTTTCAAAAATAATTTAGAAAAATGATGCAATAATGTTTTTAAAAATAAACGTTGCTTTAAATATTTTTCCTAATGGTTTTTACGTATTAAAATCAAATTTTTAAATTTTATTACTATCCTAATTTTTACACCTAATTTTATGTAACTTAATTCTTAATTTCATATTATTATCATTTTTCATATTTTTCATATATTTCATATTTTTCATATATTTCATATTTTTCATATATTTCATATTTTTCATATATTTCATATTTTTCATATATTTCATATATTTCATATTTTTTTCAAAGTTACTTACTTAATTTTTCTTTCAAGACGAGGGCTATTTTTAACTATTTATAAAGGGTATTATCTCTGCAAATATATGTTAGAATTTATTGCCATCGAAGTTTATTCAACTGATTTAATAATTTAGAATAATGACTTTATTATCGATTACAGATATATATATATATATATATAAATACATATTTATGTATAGTAAAAAATATTTAAATCTTCTACCTGAGTTTATAAAAATACTAAATGTAAGACACTCTGTTATGATTCAAATTTTCGTATTTAAATTATCACTTGAAGTTAAAACAAAAAAAAAATACATATTTTTCGCTGTTACTTATTGCTCTTATTAAGTTTAAAGTTTTGTCTGAATTACGAAACTGAAGACTGCTGTGAATGAAAACTAAGTCTTTTTCAGCAACTACTATTTATTTTATTGAATTAATTGAAGCAGAAAACAATGTTAATACATAACTTTTAAGTTATTTTCTGTGTGCATATGGAAGTGATTCATCATTGTACAACATAACAATCAATGACTAATATTATCTATCTATGTCATTTGTAGTGCAGTAAAAATGTCTGTAAGGAGTCTATTACTGAGATTATTTTCATTTCAAAACCACGTGATGAGCATCTGGAATGGTGCAGTGAATGACGAACATAGACAAACGGCGATTGGTTAGTACATTGTCAGTACGAATTAATTGTGCTTCAACCCGCAACAACACAATTATTTGATTAAAATCATGAGCCATTGTGGAGAGCAATCGCTTAACTGTTGCTTTATGCTTAACCATATTAATCCTGCATCTGGTATTATAGTTGAGGGAAGTATAAGTTTCCAACTACTACCCTAGTACGCATGGCCGGTGTATTAATAACTATTACTATAATTCTGTTACCTTGGAACCTGTTGTCTTCCCATAAATTCAGAGCTTGCCTGCGGCTACATTTCTACAAAACAATGTACCCCACACTAAGCACAAAATAATCAAGACTTCTTTATCCATCAGATTACATTGCTACCTTGGCCAACCAGTTCTGTTAATCTATCGCCTATCGAATGAGTCTGGCCGATAATCGGAGAATGTCAGTGATGATATACCCTAATGGCTGCTGCAGCAGTTAAACTTAGGTAACCTTTAGGAGCATCACGGTTTTATGATTCTGAACAAGACACGTAAAGGTTCCTTTAATCAATTTGAGGCCTTAGTAGCGTTTATAACTTTATTTGGCTACAATACACAATGCTGATTTCATTGTTTTCTACACAATATTGAGTTTTCAATTTTTTGTGTAATACGAGATAATTGCTTATTACTTTCAAGAAATTTCAAGCACATTACATTTGATATATTTAATTACATTTGAACAGCAATGTAATACATTACAAAGTATTACTTATTTTTGTTAAAATCATAAGAAACTACGAAATGAAATAGGGAAACACTTAAAAATGAATTATAATTTCTCGATGATAATTTTTTTCAAGTCAATAAGCAGGAAACAAAGTCAACGGACAGCTTTTGTATGTACTTTATTTAATCAACATTTTATTCGGTTAAGATTTATGAAGTTATTCCCATATTGAAACACAATCCTTAAAAAAAGTCGGTCTAAGAAATGTAAGAAAAGTACCCGAATGAATAGAAATATTCGTAAAAATGGATCGTGTTTTACCCTAACTTTAAAGAAAAGCTACGTGTATATTATTTTTTTAATTACATCTCTTTTTAACACAACAAATCTAATAAATTATTTTACTAAATAATATCGAATAATTTATTTAATTATTAAAACTCAATTAATTTCAATTTTTTTAAAAAATAGGCATAGATGGACAAATCGTAATCAATTTCTATGATCATCGTTATTGACAATGCTTGATTTGTTCGTGATACAATTAATTTTCCAGAATGCATTTCTTCGCATTTTTCATGTCACGAAATTATGATGATAACTTTAATAGTAGCCGCTGGTTCTCAAAAGTTTATTGTTTTAGTAAAATTTTACTGTTAAATATCTTTGTTATTATTGTTAATAGTTATTATACGTTGACAACGGTAAATTCGTAATCGTGGGTTGTAATTATATCGCATTAATGAAAAAATTTAAAAACAATATCTGACTTATTTAGTATTCTGAGTTTAGAGAGGGAAATATTTTCCATATTATGCTGTCTTTAGATACTGATAGTTTCATATGAAAAATTTAAATTTTTCACTTAATATTTTGAATGAAATTAATTTTAAGAGAAAAATGAAATTACACCAGGTTATGGATATTTTTTATCATACTATTTCAATATATAAGAGCAAGCGTATTTATAAAAATGAAACTGTTTCATAATTAATTGATTAACATTTTCAAAAATATAAATTAATTATAAATAATCAATGAACAACGCCATTTGACTTTGATAAAAAAAAGTGGAAAGAACTTCACATGTAATTATAGAACTTTAATAACATATGATTTAGACCATGCAGAGAAGAAGTAAAATGCCTGTAATTCCTTTAAATAAAAGATCTCGATGAAGCACAAAAGTCAAAAAAAAGTAATAATAATTTCTCTTCCTTTATGAGTGAAAAATAGCACAAACTTGCATTTTATTGCCCTCGGGTTTTTTTTAAATATACAATGATAGTTGAAGGGATTTATATATACCTATATTTCTCTTCTTTCATACACAAAAATAATTGCTTTACTAAAGAGCAGTTTTCTTTTTCATTGAATGATATTAGATGCTTGGTGATTTTACCAACATTTAACAAAACTTTTCCGATCTTTAAATTAGTGTAATAAAATACGAGTAACATTTAAAAGCTTTTTTTTCCTCTTTTTTAGCTAATTTGCTATTTAAGTAAATGACGCATTCTTATCAAAGCATATATATAAGAAATCTTGAAGACATTAAAAGAAATGGTCTTTTAGGCTGAAATATCTTATAATTTATGTTATTCTGGAAAGACTTTCAGAGAAGGGGAGGGGTGTAAATTACGGTGAATTACTAAAAACGCCATCCTCATTTAAGAATGCAAAAAAGACATGTTTAACTGAAGTTTCTAATTGTAAAGCATTCACATCATTTTAAACGAGTAGGAGTTATACTCTTTGGTTATTTTTTTTAAGGAAAATATTTTAGCTGAAAATCGAAGAAATAAACACCAAAACTTTGTAAAAGAACCTAGTGCTTATTTAAATGTCTCAAATAAGTCAGCAATACGGAAATAATAAATTTCATGCATTAGTACAATTTGTATATTATCGAACTGTTATTAATACAAAATAGTTTAAATAATCTGGGTAACTATAACATTGTATCACTGAGAAGTATTTTAAGATAACTACAATTATATATATATATATATCTTAAAATATTTCTCAGTAATTGATTCACAGCATTTAAGTATATTTTCTAATCAAATCTATAACAGACGTATTATATACTTGTATTTTTAATTGTAACTAATACATAGATAAAATTAATGAAATATATTTTAAAATAGAATATATTTTTATTTGGTAAATATCACACCCTTTCAATAAAATAAAACATAAATTTATTATTTACTCTTCATTAGTTTTGGTTACAAAAGTAAAATTTTGTCCGATTTCTTTATTCCAATTAATTTGTATATAATCTAAATTTTAAAATTATTATAAATACTAGTTTTCAGGATCAAATATATTGAAAGAAAATATTTCTTTACTTACAAAAAATCCTTTGTTTTCTTTAGTAATTGGACGCCTCTTTCAATCAATTAAATTTAATCGCTTACAGTTTTATAGATTTTCTTTTAAATTAAAAAAATATAAACCATTGAAGAAAAATGCCGATGTTTCATATGAAATTTACACATGAAATTAATCGGTAAATCGATATAAAATATATGTATCAAATAATTTAGCTTAAAAATGTTTTTAAAAACGTATAAGTTAAATCTCACTTTTTGAGCTGAAAAGATTAGAAAGAGCAGTTTTACTGAACTTATTAGATATCATGTAACTATCTATTATTGATATTTTGAACTTAAACACTATTTAAAAATATTCTAGTAATTTATGCTTATTTAAATTGGTGGACAATTTTTAGAACAGTGGAATTAAATTTAGATGGGAAATTGATTGAGTTGTACCCTTATAAGCTCCGGATATTTCTTACGTATCACTTTTTGAGGAATCGGCAACAAGTATTCTGATTTTACGGTACATTACAACTACTACATAGTTGCGTATAACCAAAAAGAATTACATCAAATATAACAGCTGAAAAACTTTTGTTATAAAATAAAAAATGGAAAAAATCTCTTCTAATAATTCTTTAAATATATGAGGACTTCTATAATATGTATAATAGGATGCTATGAAAATTGCAATTATTAATTTTTTTGAGCTTCATGTTGAAATGTATATTAGAATTCACTAAGTGTTTGATGTAAATTTTGTTTTTTGATAATATAATAGAATGAAATCTTTTTCTGAATATTGCTAAAAGTATTGGATTATATGAGACTAACAATAAATATTAAATAAAACTAAAAAAATATTGTAGGTTATTAATAACAATATTTATAAATATATAATTTTAATAAATGGTTAGACTGTTTTTGAAAATGTTTTTTTTAAGTTAAGCTTGTGGATTATTATTTTCAAACGTTTAAAAATATGTTATTTGCATGCAAAGTCTTGTGACTGAACCAAACTGACATTAGAAGTATCGTAGTGGGTGAAAATTTTGAAATATTTTAGGGACTGTTACAAAAGAAATGTTTTGTAAGACATATAGGAGAGATCATAAGTAATTGCAAATCACTTCCATATGCTTCAGATATTCCATTGTATGTAATACTGTTAATTTACATTAAAAATTTAGGTGTACATAAATATAAACACTGTAAATTAGAACTTTTATGTTTAACTTATTTTATTAGTTAATTAAATCATAATGCTATTGTGGGGAATCAATGAATATAATTTGAAACATAATATTCAAATTATATGAATAATACTCAGTTTACTGTTTTTATTTTCTGAATGTTATTCAAAGCAGTCGAATGCATGCATTAGAAATGTTCAATATGGTACGATTTTTTAGCCCTTCATACAAATTTTATTTGGAACTTCTGGAATAACACTTAGAGATAATGTTTTTTAATTCCAAGAAATTCAAAAGATATAAAAATAAATTATTGCTCCAAGTACTATTAAGAAAGTATAATATTCAATTATTAAAAAAGGTTTTTAGTATATATATATACTCTATATACTCTATATATGTATATACTTTTCATAGATAGAATAAAGTTTATAATTAAAATCATTATTTTTGTAATATTCAACTATATTATTAAACTATTAATCCTTAAATAAAACTCCTTATATAAAACTTTTTATATTTACTCCTTATTTAAAACTATTCAAAAAATACCGTTAGGTTAATTATAATTCGCATAAGAGTAATTTAATTACACCCTTTGACGTGAAATGACATCAAAACAATTTTTTAAAATAAAGTAAATTTATTTAATTGTTATTTTGAATATTAAACTAATCATGAGAAAAATTTACTTTTTTTCTCAGAAAAATATTTTCCAAAAATAGATAACGAAAATAAAATCAAACAACATGAAAATTGAAACATTTTACATATAATTAAAAGTAATGTTAAATAAGAATAAGGTTAGAAAATAGCTATTCCAGTAAAGGAATTATAGAAACTTTCTAGGAGAACTTAATATTAAAAAATTTAAGTAAAGTAATTATTTATGATATTTTTATTAGATATGTAGTTAGACAGGTAAGGTGGAAGAAGATAGTAAATATCACGTAAACTTTGATAATGGTCCCTAATTATCGAATTTTTAAATAAACTTTTTTTCTTGTTTGTTATAGCATTTTATATTTTCTTTTCACTCTACCTCTGACTGTATTGAGTATTAACAGTTTATCCCGGTTTGCGAATAAAATCACCCTCCTTAATTAGTATGCGTCTAGATATTGACTAAGCCATAAATTTTAATCATGATAGATGGAATATTTTGTGCCCATTTTTTGAATTAACGTATAAAAAGTGTCCCAGATATTCAACGAACATTTCAAATATTGACGAGTGATCGGAACTAAAATATTAAACAACTGCATACCTTTTTTGGGGGGTCGGTTGTCAACGGCACATTTTGTGGAATTTTTATTTGAAAAAAAATTCTTCTTAATGTTCTGATCTTTTTTTATTGTGATTCTCATTTATTTCTTTCATAACGATCGTAGAATGTTTATTACCTAAATTAAAATTGTGTGTAAAGTACTTTGATTTTAATTTTTTTAGGAATTCTATTAAAAGAAATTCAAGTTATGAGTCTTTATACTTATTATGTGTGTGAGTGTTTGTGTGTGTGTTTATGTGGAAGTATGTAAATGAATAAGTTACTATAAAATGAATATTTAATATCAATTTGGAGTAGTAATTTTTTTCTCTGCATAAGTCATTTAAATATCATTCTTTCATATATTCACCACACACAGTAAGGTACAAATGTCCTCGGAAGAAAAGTCTACATGTTCTCCTAAAAACATATAAACTGAAATATCGAGAAATCATTTAATTTCAAAATGCACGTACGTGAAATGATGAAGTACGAGATTTCAGATAAGATATAGTAGTTTCTGAAACATTTCATAATATGAAACACAGCAATCTATTTTTCATCCAATTATATTTTCCTATACTATATTTTTCAAACTGAAACTGAAGTACTATTTATACATAGCTGAAAGTAAAAGAAATCCTATTGAGTGCTCTTACAAACTGTGTAATTCGAAATGACATATATTGTTTTTAATATACGTATGAAGAAATCCGAAAAAATAATATTGAAAATATTCACGAAATAGTGAATCTATAACAGGGACTTGCTAATACAGATAAATTACCAACTTATAATTAGTGGTGCTTATCCCAAAAATGATATGTATTCACTTCAATAAAATTTCACTTGCAAATTGCTATTTTAACATTCACGTATCCCTCTCACTTTCGTATGGCTAAATATTAAATGTATTATAACGCTTCTACCCACAATTTCCCTCTTTGTTTTACTGTGTGAATTCTCATCCAGTTTAACCTAATTTAATTGTGTTATACTTGAATAAATTTATTCATAAAAAGTTTCAAAAATCATAATTAGAATATCTCTCCATGATCTCAAAACATTAACTTCATTCAGAGATTCACAGTTATTAGTGATGAAGATATTTTCGTCATCAAACATGGATTACAAAGAACCATGGAATGTGTAGGAAATGCATTTTAGCGTAATTACTCCCGAATAAGGAACATTACTTTTTGTTCTGACAATCAAATGGATCATTTATTGCTTTAGGTATGACAGAAAGTAATTTGCCAGTTTCGGAATAAATAGTCATTAAGGCTGAATAGGAATGCAGATATCGTATAACGTGGATATGTAGCACTGTCATCAATTACGTATTTTTGATGTTAACTATATTGTCGTCCGATATTATGACAAATATCACACTAATTGTTTACTTTTTTAAAATTTGGGAAATAAAAATTATTTTATGATGACGTGTAAACAATATGCAGTTGTTTTTAGAGCTGTTGTAACTTTTTTCTGTGCATGTTTTATAGTATTTTATTATATCGATATCTGTATTCAAATATGTGATAATTTGCTAAAAGAAACTATTCAGTAAATAATAAAGCAGTACAAAGAAAATAATATATTTGTTTTAGTATTTTAAATAGGAAAGTATTAGATAAACAATTTATATTTCATAACGTTTCTTTCTACATGAGTTACTGATGAAATATTTTTAAAATTTAACTGAATAAAAAAAATTGTCCCTCCCCTTATTGTTAATTAACTTTGAACTTAACTCAAATCTTTATATCTTTTTTAATTGATTTGAAGCCTTTCTGTGACACAAAATTAACATAATGGTGTAAAACAAGTCATTCATATTTTTGTGCAGGGAAATGAATTAACATCTTAGAATTATATCAGAGTATGTAAATGATTCTGCTGAAATAATTATTCTTTATTTCTATTTAGATACTAAAATTCATTTAATAAAAATTAATAAAATAATACTTGAAGTTTTTCAGGTTTATATTCTGATATTGTGAGTAATTCATTTCACAAATGTTAAATGAATCTTTAAACGATGACTAGAACTGAGGTTACAAATAATGCAAATCCGAAAAGTAACATTTAAAAAATAATACATTTCTGAATTATTGTATTAATAATTTAATCAGAGATAATAATCATTTTAATGTTTCCATGTACTTATTTTAAATTTAGGGCATTATATTTTATTTAAATTCTATTCCAGTAAAATTCATTCATTACAA
>BMAW01087795.1:0-27689 GCA_019974015.1 Nephila pilipes
TTCTATAGCATTTTTTTTAAAAAAAATTCCCATAAGTACAATTTCTCTTAAAAAGAGGCAAATTCATTAAGGTCCCTATTTAAAGAGACAGGTTACTAACAGAATCACCCCTTAAATAGAGGAGTCCCTTATTCGGTGGTGTCCCTTACTCTCTCTCTGTAGGTACTATAATACTTTTATAAACACCATGTATATTTGACAACTATCTGTAAAATTATTCTAGACGCAATCATAACGGTAAAAGTCACTAAGCATATCATTATTTTCAGCGATTGTGCCTGTTATAGTTCTCTCCATTTGAAACTATACTTATGTTCGGATGTAAGTGTTGCGTAACAAATTCTGTATTATTATATGTGATATGAATAATGACGTCTGTTTGAAATCCTAATAAGTTCTAAGTCTCAGGGTCAAAAACAGTCGTTTCATGCTTGTTAAACTCATCTTAGTATCAAACTCTTCGCGAGTAAGAAAAATAAAAGGACGAGAAAAAAGGAATGATCTGAAGTAGACCAATTATTTTGGATTTCAGATAAAGCCTTTTCGTCCGAAAAAAGAAAGATTCTAAATTTTTCTGAATTTACCATCACTGAAAATCGAAATACGATCATGCACCAATTCAGATATCGTGTTTCTTTGATTATATTTGCTTGAATATTGTAAAGGACTTGCTCAAAAATTCCCTTTTTCTATCACAAAAAAAAACATTTGACAGAAAATAGACGCTGTGGGATTAAATTCTATCGATGCTTGTTTTCCCAACGGATTAATTCTTACTTCAGAAATTCGTAACGACATACTGTTATGTGATCAAAATTCCTTTTCGCTTCTATAAAGTGGTACGCACCATATCCGGAAAATAAGTTCTTTTTTCGAAGTGCTAACGTCAGAGCTCTGTTTGTAACGAATATTCACATAAGTTATTCATTCTCCTGTAACTTTTTGTCGAGGGCCTGATATTATTTTCGAACAAAATAGGATGTTTTGAAAATAATACATAATTTCAGGAACAAGCATTTATATTTGAAACATTCAACACTGTATTTAATATTACGAGTTATAAAATTAGCTAAAGTTTGATCAAGCACCAAGCATTAACCAAGGATTTTTATGCTTTTAAATTATATTGGAAAATAAGTTATGGGAAATATATTAAAGAGTACGTAACAACGTAACAAGAGAGAGAGAAAGAGAGAGAGACCCCTCCTTTTCTGACCGTTTTACCTGGGATATGTTCAACAATTTTTTTCAAACACTCATTATCTCTTTAACCTTTTACTTCTTCGATACTCTCATGACCATAGCGGAATTTCACAAATCATGCTCTGCTGACCTTGGAAATTGTTTGGGAAACGAACGTTACAAAAATAGAAACTTAAATCAATGTTTTAAAAGTGATTGTCAAAAAGTCAGTTGAAATTACCTGTAAAACCTAATATACCTCTTAATAATTATGTATTATCAAATGGGCTTGAAATATTTGAATCGACTTTTAACTAAGATAGTATTAAACATGTTCATGATCATCGTGATATTGGCAGGGAGAGGAAGAAATCATTTATCAGATACGTGAATGAATATCAACAGGATGATTATAGTATTAACATTTAAATCAAGAATTCGAAACATGGTAGACCATGAAAAAGAAAGAGCAGTTGCATCAAGTGGATAAAGATTTGGTGTAAGTAGGTACATGAAGTTGAGAGAGAATAGATAATTTATTGCTTCGTCCATATAAAGAGAGATTGGAAAAAACTTCGATACCCTCCTCCCTCCACTCTTTATGAACTGTGTGCTGTAAAAGAAGAAAAGAAAGAGGGACACAGCAGTAAATATTTCAGAATTTTTATTATTTACAGACAAAAATCTAAATCATTCTTAATAACAAAGAAAACATGATTATGATCCTATATACGAGGGAGTCTCAAGAATTTTAGGAGAATGGTGTGAAAATGAACCGAGAATGAATAACTCAGCAGTCCATTGATCTTTTTTTCTTTTTCTAAGAATCCTGTGTGTAAGATATCTTTCGTATTTTAGACGAAATCATCGTTAATTTTCTTCCGGCCATCTCCGCCTCCTTTGGAACAGAATCACTAGAAGCATACCAGAATTTTAATTTTGTTCTCTTGATTACTGGTATATAGCGAAGAAACCAGGTCTCATCTACAGTAACAGCCGAAATGGCAGCAAAATTAAAAGTAAAGAATAAGTCGGCGTAACAGATGACAGAACTCAATAATAGCACCCATTTGTCTAAGCAATATCACGTGCTATCAGAAACAGGTAATTTTTAGCTCCTGTCTTTATATATATATATATATATTGCTGGTAATTAAAGTTGCAACATGAAGGAAAGCAAATTCAAAAAAGGTATTTGTCGTATTTAAACAGTATAGATTGAAGACAAAAACACTAAATTTGCAAGAAGTTTTTGGGGGGGGGATACAGGGGTGTGAAATTTGTAGAAACAGCTGTCATCTCTGGCACCTAAAATAACTTTTACCTGGTTAGGCATGGAGTTGAACTGGGCTTGGATGATAGAAACGGATCTCTATTGTCAACAAATGGACCGTTTGAATATAGCAATTGACCAGCAGGAGAAGCGTTGTGTTCTTTCAAGCCAACGCCAGGTCACACATGTATATGGTGATTCTCCAGAAACTCCGTCATCATGGTTGGGAAGTTTTGCTGCATCCAACATAGAGTCCGGACCTGGCACCAAGCGATTACTTTGTTTTTCTTGTATTACGAAACTTCCTTAGTGATTAGAAATTGGCATCAATAATAATAAATTTTCAATAATAAATTTTCACAATCTTCTCTTGTGAAAATTTATTATTGAAGTTTTTCTCTAATAGAGACAAAGACTTCTATGAGAGAGGCATTATGATCCTTTATTATGAGGCATTATGAGAGATATCCTTTAAAATGGATAGAATAAAGCAGTGAGTATTTGACCGAAATCGGGCAATCTGAAACAGGTTAAATAATGTCTCAAAGTTCATGTAAAAATTACGGATTTATTTTTCCCAACTCAAGACATAAAACACATACAAACATAAACACACACATATATATATGTGTGTGTGTGTGTGTGTTTGTGTGTGTTTATGTGCCCGCGGGTGTGTATTTATATAATTTTTTTTAATAAAACAAAAAAAAAATTAAAAGACGCATTTTAATATGCATATATTCTAAGACATACATCTTTATAAAATTAAAATTATTCTTGATAAATAGAAAAGTAAATGTGGTTTGAAAATATTTTTATTGGGGATTTTATAAACCATGTTTGAAATGTAATATTTTACATTAGAAATGTTCTGGAGGAAGCTGAAAAATTATTTAGATTTCTTAATGCTGGTTTTGATTGTTAACTATGAATTAAAAAGTTACTCGAGGGCTACCAACGATGGACCTCATAATTTTAATCTCAGTCAAGAGTATGACACTTAAACTGGCACTTCTCTCTCCGACTTTCTCAACTACGTCAACGGCATATCTTCGGACCTTATCCAGATTAAACGTGCATCAGCCTTCCTATATGGCAGACCTCGAGTAACATCCGGATTCTGACCCATGACTGGACGAAACAATCTCGGTAACGAGTCCACAATCATGATCTCTTGACCACTCAAATTGTTTGAATGGTAGTGTTTTTAATCGGTAGGCCAATTAAAAATAGCCACGTAGTGATGAATAATAGCACGTAGCTACTCGAATAAATGTTAGTTATTAAAGAATTAAACATGTAGAGATGAGAGAAACAACAACAAACTGATGATACCTAATAGCAGCGTCAACACTAGTAATCAAGTTATTAAGTGTTTAGATAATTTGATACTCAAAATGGGCTGTCAAATATAGTATGCCCCTTGAGGTCTTTATGGAGTTCAAAGACAATGTCCTTAAGAATTTGATAAATTTTAACTATTATCTGAAAATTAAATTAAATTTAAATGTATTACGTCATTAATAGAGAAATTAGAAGCAAAAATTGTATTTACTCGTAGATAAAATCCCTGGGAATTCGTTATCATCTGTAAATATTTTTACTCTAAATTACTTAATGACTATTTTGAAAATAATGATGCTTTTATAATTTTAAAATATGAATGTAGGAATATTACTAATCGGATAGATAACAAATACATACGTGTTATTATATTCATACAGAGAAAGATATGACCCAGGCAACAGGTTCTCTAATATGAATAAATACATTTCCAATACTATTAGGATGGCTGTCTTTAAAAAAAAAACAACTTGGAATTCAGCTTCCTAACAATAAATTTTGACATGCGTTCTTAACTCCAAAACTTCATAAGAATCTAATTACATTAGGAAGCATAGCAAATGGTTTTAATACTTATATCACTGAATCGGGAAAAAATTTGCAAACTATTTTGAAAAATATGGTAGAAGGAATTATAAGGAAACTGCTATTATTAAAAATATTATTCCGTAGGCAATACTGAAATCTATTTAATATTTGTTATGTTATCCAGGATCTTTGTGTTGCTCAATAGAAACAGAAGTTGTTTTTAGGGTTGTTTCAATTTTGTATCATAATCATTACTTGGAGAGAGTAATAAAACTTAACTATCTACAGTGCATTTAATTATTCTTACCAGAAAACTATATTTTCAATAAAAAAACATACAAATAAGTCAAAGGATCACCACAAAAGGACCATCTAGCAACAGTTTTGTTTTACACAGATACGAAGATAACTTATTAAGTATAAGAACTATAAGCCAAACATTAATTTTTTATATTATTTGATTTTATGACAATCAAATTCAGATATGTATAAGGCTGAACATAATGATTTAGAATAACAGATAGAAGATCATATCATATATAGTGATATTTATGGTAAAAGAGTTGCATTTAAATTTAAAATAATTAAGATATCATACTGAAACAGTAATAATCACATTTACACAAAAAGAAATATTTAACTTTTTGCATTTTAACAACTCGTTAACTACTTACAGTTACACTACATTCAATAATTATAAGAAATTAATTGGAGCGTGGTTATCGCTTAAATTTTCAAAAAAATATATACACTTCTAGCCACACAAAATGCAACACCCAGAAGGACCAGAGATATCACAACGAAATTTATTTGGCAAATAATATGTTGTACAAAGAATAAACGATTAAAATTACAGCCTCTTGTGAAGTGAGGATGATGACAAAATCAGTAGTTAGTGTAGCCGCCATTGTTGACTATAACCGCTGCCACACGCCTCGGTATAGAATCAAAGAGGCTTTGGATGTATCCTTGGGCTACAGCGGTACTTGCGGCTTCCATATATTGCCAAAGTTGATCTGGTGTAGCAGCGGGTGGTGTATTCCGGGCCAGTTGTTGTGCAAGCATGGACCACACATTTTTGATTGGCGATAGATCGGGAGAACAAGCAGGCCAAGGAAGCAATTCAATCTGATGGGTAAAGAAGAACTCTTGAACATTGCTTGCCATGTGTGGTCACGCATTATCATGTTGGAATACGGCTGATGACAAGCGCTGAAGATATGGGAGGACCACGGTTACCAACACCTCAGAAATGTAGCGCTGGCTGTTCAGTGTACTGGTAATGCGTACTAAAGGGGTGCCAATCCAATACCATCCAAAACCATGATACCGGGTGCAGGACCAGTGTGGTGATGCATAACGCAACAGTTCAGCAGCCTCTCACCCCCGGTGTCTCCAAACTTGAATCCGACCATCGTGATGTTGCAGGCAGAAGCGGTATTCGTCAGTAAACACAATGTCGTTCCATTCCGTTGTCCACGTCCGCCGTTCATTACCCCATTGGCGGCGCAAACACCTGTGGTTTCGAGTCAAGGGTAAACGAAGCAATGGACGCCTTGAGGACATTCCACTCTGCTGCAAACGGCGTCGAATGGTACGAGCGGACACCGAACTATGCATAGCGGACTGAATCTGTTGGACTATGGTTCGTGATGTGGCTGCGCGATCCATCACTGTCATGCGCACAATCTGCCTGTTATCACGGGCAGTGATGCAGCGAGGTGGGTGCAATCGGCCCCGTGGATCCGTCGTTCCCTCCTGCATCCAGCGATCACAGATCTGCATCACAGTTGCTTGATTTCGTCCAACACGTTGACCGATTTCTCTGAAGGATAATCCGCAATCCCTATAGGCTGCTATTCTTCCTCGGACGAATTCATAAACTTGGTCAAAAGACACTCGATGTCTTACACGAGGCATAGGTAAACAGCTTACGCAGAAAAAAGCGCACGAAAAAACAATTGCCATACTTCAAATCACCAATTTGTTCTACCCTTATATAGCGCTTGTCAATGGAGCTACGGTCGCCCGCGATGTGTGTCTGCGCTGCAATGCTAATGATTTGCTTAGCTCATCGTCGCAAACGCATGATATAAGTTTCACATGGTTTGCATGCTTCCTTCAGGGTGTTGCATTTTGTGTGGCCAGCAGTGTATATTCATCATTCTTTGTATGATGGTCCATTTTCCTATCGTTTCAAAATTTCTCTTGTTCAGTTTTTGGGTGATTTAAAAGAATATTGTGACCTGACTTTTTGGATTTTAAATTTGACTTCGAATTCTTACATTTTGGGATAATTTGCTTATTATGGTATTTATTGTATAAAAATGTTTTAAATGGTTTTAATACTCGCATCTTGCAGAGTTGAAAACCTCCTCTGGACTCTATTGGAAATAGAAATATTTGTAAGAACTATTAACTTTATACATTATTATAAGATTTTAAATTTTAAGATCTATTACTCTATAAAATACAAATCAATCAAGCAACACTAGGATTATAAAGATATAGAGTTCGTGTTGTTTAGCTGAGAAGAATTTCATGAATATGGACATCGTGATTACATTTACAGATTGATTTGTTTTTTATTGTATTCAAAAAAAATTATTTTTAACGACTAAATTTGAATTTCAATATTCTATTATAATTTATTTTGTATTTTTGCTTTTAATTGAATTAATATTTGCTTATGTTGTTTAGCGGCTTTTAAATTCTTTCAAATTGAAACCTTTTCATACAACTTTTATTGAAATCATTATTAGTATTCACATCAAATTTACAACACTAGTCTTTTCTCTGATCATCAAAGATAGAGATACTTTTTTAAAAAGTTAATGGGTCATAAGCAATATAACTTTATTTAAGTTATTAATTAACAAAAAAAAATCTCTTATAATCTATGAACATAATATTACCCACTAAATTTTACTTTAAGGTTTTAATTTTATTTTAGTACAGTTATGGATATTTTTTGAATTAACGCTGTCAGTTAAGAAACGGAACTGTGCTCGAGATAATTTTCCGTTATCAAAAACCACTAATAAACGAATCCATAGTAACCAATGCACAGTAATATATGATAACCTAAGCCTGCAATCAAACCACAATTTTGATACCGTAACGAGTCCTAATCCGATATAATTTCTACTTTCCAACTCAAATCTGGATTATTTAATCTATTTCAATGCGACACAACGTATCCGAAACTTACTGCCTTTTCTTACTAATTTTTGAGAATATTTAATAATATTTTTATAATCCCGAAACTCCCAAAAACGAATCGTTAAAATAAATGCTAAAAATATTTTTAAAAACCGATGGAAAAATGTAATTCTGCAGAAACCTGCATTAATGTTTGTTCTCTTGGGTACACTACTTTACATTCAAATAGATAAAATAGTCAGAATTGAGGAGGAAAGTAGAATTTCCGTTGAAATAACATTAAGTTTACAAAATCTATGGCTAGTAGGCGCCAACCTTAAAGCTCTCGTCTACCGCCCAATTTCATTTCGTGGACGTAATGTTAATCCTACGGAATTTCGATTACCGTTCTTTGATCTTTATTTGATCTATTTCAATGCAATAAAATGCATCTGAAAGAATAAAAAATATTAAATGTTTTTGTAGAATTACTTTTTCCTCCGATTTTCAATAATATTTTTACAGCTATTTTAATTATTTGGTTGTGAATTTTACGATCTATAGAAAATATTGCTAAATATATTGGAAAATTGGAGAAAAATGTAATTCCGCAGAAGCCTTCACTATTTTTTTTGCTCTTTCAGATGCAGTTCATTGCATTCAAATAGGTAAAATAGTAAAGATTTGAGAGAGGCAGTCGAAATTCCATAGGATTAAAATTACGTCCACGAAATCGAATTGAATTGTAGACGGTAACCTTAAGTTTAATAAGTTTAAGTTAATGGTTATAGTTACATCAAAACTTTAATTCCGAAAAATTCCGAATCAAGGATTTTTTGAAGAAATAAAATATAAATATTTTTTAAACATAAATGATTAATTACAATACACTTTCATTCTTTGATTGGTCAATTGCTTATTAACGTCGTAACGAAAAGCAACACGAGGGTTATTGGAGATGAATATCTTACTTTTGAGCATCAGTCAATTGACGAGAATGACACCTGAGCTGGCACCTTCCTCTCCATATATATGCACCAACTACTGAACTGGGGACAACAATAGATTTCGCTTGCATCACCCCTAGAAATGATGAACCTTCAGTGGTATGAGATCTTTCACTGACGAAAAGAATGTCGGGCTATGACGCCGCGAACCATTCGGCTAACGCAACCACGCTTTTATTTATAACTGCACTTAATATATTTAAAATATTATACATATTTTTCGCTTTTTACAATTTTTTGGAATTGGTATATAGTTTTGTATTATTTTGTATAAAATATTTTAGAAAATTTTGAGTGAAAAATGTTACATCTTCAAAAATTTTATATATCTAATTATTTAAAAGTTTTAGGAGACCTATTTCTTATAGTTTCTGACTTATAAAATCTTTTGAGTAGAATTTGACAAATATTAATTTTGGTGACGAATAAATTATGAGAAAGAAGTGAAAAAACAGCATTTGTAACGAGAAAGTTTTATTGAAATAAAAAGTTATTAATTTAACTTAAATAATCTAATTGATTAACAATCATTTCAGTTACTTTGAACTATTATCAGTAATATCAATTTTATTAAGTTACGATAAAAATGGTAATAACACCCATAATAAACGAGTTTTTTGAACATGGTTTTCTCTCAAACTTCACACATAATTTTTTTCAATAAAAATTAAAGTTAAGAAAATATCTTTCATTAATGTTTTAAGAAAATAATAACTAACAAAAGAAAGTTTAAGCAATGACTTCATCACCTTGGCGATGAAATTGGCGACCATGGATGACTTGGTGAGAAACTTGGCATAAAATTTTTAAATAAATCTGCTATAACATTCAGCTGTTCATTAAATTCAGTGTGAATCAAAACAATCTGAAAAGAAAACTTCAATCTTAATTGAGCACAAAATGTGAAAAAGCTTTAAGTTTGACCATTCATATTTGTGATGGAAGAAACATTAAAATTATTCAGAGAGTGTTTTAAAATGAAGACAATTTGCACTAGTTCTGACTTTCCATCAAGTTTTAATACCAATAAATTTTAATTTATTTCTATATCAAGCATTTTATTTTATATCAAGCATTTTATTCTCAGTAACTAACAAGGGTCAAATAAAGTTAATTCTAAAACTTTAGGTGGAAGTCACCAAGGAAAATTATTTATGGAAAAACCAAAATTGATTTTAACCTAGAAGTGTGATTAAATGTTTTCACACATTTCATCTCAAAAAAGAGTAGTATTTTTTGATTCATATGTTTGTTCACTGTGCGTTGTAGATAAAGTAAATTAACGTTTCTAGATCGTTTTTGGCTTGAGGTGGCAGGTCTTGTGGTAGAGAGTGATCATGGTACGTCTTGAGGTTGGAACTTTTGTTTTTTTTAAGTGATGTCACAGGGAGGCTGAGAAATTACGGTTATGCGTAAAAATATATTGCATGTATGCTGCATACCCTGCCACTGCTGTTGCATATATATGTATGTATATATGTATATATATATATATATTGTATATATAATATATGTATATGTATATATTGTATGTATCTTATATTGTATGTATGTATGTATGTATATATATATCATCATTGTGTATATATGCTTAATATATCTCAATTGACAATAATATATATATATTTGGTATGTATCAACCTTAATAATAGCTATCATGTCTTGTGTATATATAATATATTGTGTATGCTATAATATGTAATATGTATGTATAATATGTATATGTATATAATAATATATGATTGTATATGTATATGTATGTATGTATGTATGTTGTAATATAATAATATGTATATATAATAATATGTATAGCCAATATGCTATATATATTGTGTATATCTATATATATCTGTATAAACATACTAATATATATATATGTTGTATGTATGTAATAATATAACATTGTTGCATATCATGTATATGTATATATTGTATATATATAATGAAACGACCTTATATGTATATGTATATATATATAATAATAATATATGTATGTAATAACCTTATATATATATATATATATATATAAGGATACAAGGATACAACAAAATTGTAGAAACAACAAAGAAATCCGATTGACAAATTTCCGTTTTCTTTATAGGCATGCCGGAAATTAAACGAAAGTAGAGCCCTTTAAGTATATCGGCAATAGGTTAAAGAAGATACCAGAGTGTAAAATAGCAATTTGAAACTGTGGTGGCTTTTTTAAGTTGAAATAATGAAAAATATGGATATATATATATATTAGTATTATCGATCTTCTTTAAGTTTTTTGAAGAATTTTTATTTTTCCCTTAGGATTTTCACTGGTTTCGAGTCCTGATACCACTAAGCACCCACTGTGTATGGAAGGGAGGAGATATACTTTAAATCTGGTAGAGGTTTCAAATCCTGCCGTTGAAAGAACATAGAAGTTTGGTAGCGTCCTCATCACTTGATACAGACTCAAAATGACTATGTGCATCACCAATAGCCCTCATGTTGCTTCTAAATACGACTTTATTAAAAATAAGCAAATCAAATCTATAGGACAGGTGCTTAGGGACATCAGGACTGGAACCCAAGACTCGATGGAAACAGTAAGGCCTTGACTGCCGTAATATAATAGTCTCGAGCTCACATCCAGCTTGGTTTATTTCGAATTGAAGATATGAATCCTGTTGCTACTAAACATCCTTCGTATATCGTTGCTGATACTCGTTAAATCTCTCGAGGCTGCAAGTCTACCTGTTGGTACGGTTTAAAAGCTTGCACAGGGGATGCCAGCTCAAGTACTGCCCTCGTCACTTAATCAAAGTTCAAAGTTATTTCGTACTTCACCAAGTCTTCGTTTTATTTCTAATAAATAATCAATCATCAGTAGAGCTAGCTCGCGATCATATGATCATTAGTCTACAGCGACTACTAAAAAATCCCAATACGCGTTCAAACAAATTTATGCATATTATTCAGGAGGATCCATAAGAAAAAAATTAACATTGGTGTAATTTAGTGATTTATGTTTGAGAAAAATCTTTGAAAAAGACTTCTCTGTTACACGCAGGGTGATAAGCTGATATATATTTTGCAATTCATTTGATTAAGAATTGAATCTTTTTCTTTCTGAATATGTATTCCTTGTTTAAATAGTGCTCTTTAGCATCACTCGAAGACAGTCTGAGGCAATTGAATAAAAAAGACGTGTAATGACTTCGAAATAATTAATTACGATTAAAATTACAGGCAAATATAACTAAGTGAGTGTTAAAGATTATAAAGTGTATGCTTAATAATCACATTACTCGCATCGAAAAGATGAATTTACCAAACTGCTACTTAACGTCGACTATGGGATGCAGAAAGAAGCTGACAGTTTTATGCGATTATTTTTATCAAAACGTCTCCCTGATGATGATGGAGCACGTGTCGGATAAACACGACGATTTCTCATCTTCAAGCTCAGTGTCATCACGTAGTTTGACTCAAGAGGACGCAATCATACCCGCTGTGGATACAAGAAACGAATTTAACTATCAGAATTCATTTTTTCTTCTTAGTGAGAAAAGTGAGATATCTAAGAGTTTAAATATTATTGTTATAATTGTAATAAACATCTTACAAACTTCAAAATAAATTCATTTCCCCCCGTTTTTTAAGAAGTAAAATCTATGAATATTCGCAATTTTTAAAATACAGTAATCCCTATGGTAAGAGACACCTTCTAATATCTCTATTTAGGGGACAATTCTGTTCGTTAGACTTCCTATGAATAATATTATCCATTTATCTCTTTTTCAGGAACATATGTGAAAAAGAGACAAAATGTCTAGTCGGGGAGTGTCCCTTATTGGATGGAATTACTGCATTTTTAATATATATATATGTTCATTATATTTTTTATATGTTCATTTTTATATATATATATATATGTTCATTATATATATATATATATAATGAATTTAAAATTTTGTTATCTAACATTAATAAAACATTCTAAATGCTTCATTGAGATGATAACATCTTTATGCAATTAAGATTACTTATTCATTTCCATGTGAGAGAGAGGCAATAAATATTCATCATTAAAATGGACAAGGCAAGAGACGCAGCTCCGCTGTCTTGCCCACAAAGGAAGAAAGAGAATTTTTCCTTGACTTCATTTTAAAAACTGGGATTTCTGCAAATTACGTGGTAACTCAGATGGTATATGATGCAGGGATTAAGAGAGATTTTCATGGTATCTATCAATCTAGTAAGGATTTATTATCAATCTGGTATGGATTTACGACTATATGAAGCTGATTCAGCATGTTTTATGTGAGGTGATTACATAAATTAAATAACACATTGGAATTGTATCAACAAATAAGGGTGAACTCTTTACTTTTAAGTTAGAGAACGGGAAAAATTAGGAAATTGAATGATTTTTTTCAGTGAAATTGTTACAAATTTAAGTTGAATCATTATATATATATATATATATATATATATACATATATCTGTACGTGTGTAACACTTTTGATAAAAAAGTAATGCTTTCGTGTCCAGAACTTTTTTTTTTATTTTAACCGATTTTATATTCATATTGTATACAAACGCTATATACAGGAGGCAATCAAAATAATAGAGACACCACAAAAGAACATAACAACCTTTATTAATATGGCGTAGGTTACCTTTCGCATATACAACGTCCTGAATACATCTAATGGAGTTTTACTAATAACATATGATGTTGAAAGGAATGTTATACAACTCTTCAAGAAGATTTCGGGAAAGTTCATTTGGAAAGTTTGGTGATGGATGCGGCCGCGGGGAGACTCTACTTTCTAAAATAGACCAGAGTGACTCGATATTATTGAAGTTTGGGGATTGAGACGGCCAAAGGAGATGTGTAACTTCATCTTCATGTTTCTCAAACTGTGCCGAAACTGGTTGTATAGAGAATTAATTTCCTTGAAACGTTATCTCCTGATGGAAATAATTGTTTCTCAACAACACATTTAAAAAGTATTTAGTTCTACTGAATTTTGATATTGGATATTTAGAAAGCAACTTATTTCAGAATAAGCTAGTTTGCCTATTTTTTGTATAAATGGATTTGAATGACTAATGTTGCAGTGCATTATTTTTGCAATGAGAAGCAACACGACGGATTGCTTCTCATTGCAACATTAGCAACATGATCATAGCATCATGGCTATTGACGACAGGCCTCCTAATTTTGAACCATGGCAGTTGATGAAGATGATACCTGAGCTGGCACTCCATTCTCCTAATTTCCATATTATCTCAACGTATCTTTAAAATGCATGCATAAATTAAATAAAAATAAATAAAGTAGATTCTCCATTTTTGTTTTCGGATATTCCACACTCATCATACTGCGAAGTTGTACCTAAATTATTCAAATATATTCCATCGATTTTCTCAGATTACAGAGGTGGCTTTATCGCGTTTTCCCTTTTCACATAACTCATAGCTATAGGGACACTAAAATAATTTGGTTCAGCAGAGTATTTCTCTCAATGGATGAAACGTGACTTATGTAGATTGGATCTGAGTTGGAGAAATGTAGTGAAGACGATTTTTAAAATTGCATTCACAAAGAGCAATAAAATTAACACTGAGTTTGGGAATTAGTTATTTGTACAAAGAGGAACTTTAAGGAAAAATGAAGGAACAGTGATCATATCGATAGGCGGGAAAATGTATAGGTTCTTAACCAGGTAAATTATACTTAGGGTTAAGGACTCGAACTCTCATCTTTGAATTTTCAAGGACTGTAATCCGTTAGGTTCGGTAAGGTAAACTCTAGATTATTATATTAAACGTTTGATCACAAGCATCTAATAACTGTTGCTACAAACAAAACAAGTTTAGAATTAGAAATGGATTATTCTTAGTTCCGAATAAAATAACTTGATTATCTTATCTGTCTGTATTTTCACTGGACCTTTGCTTCATTTTTGTTTTAAAAAAGATTAAGTATATAAAAGTTTAAAAAAATCGAGATATCATTTAAAATGGACTAAACTGTATAAAAATAATGTTTTGCATGTAAAATTATATATTAAAGCTTGAGGAGATTAACTCACAAATCCAAATAATTAACGATCAATTAACTACCATAGCTCCTTACTTATATAGGAGATCAAAAAATACACTGCCCTTAAAGCTTTTGTAACAAATGTATTACTTTACATTAATTAAAAAATATTATTTTTATGCCTTTTAGTCTATCTTTTAAAAAACAGTTTGATTAAAAAATTTTACTCATTTATATTTAATATGTTTTAGTATGGAAATTGAAGACTAAAAAAAAACAATTACAGGAGGTATACAGTGTGTGTAAAATTTGGACGTTGTTACGTTAAAGGTCTGAGACCCCAATTAGTTCGCTAATGCTTGAGCGTGCTGTAGTATTGTATTGTCATTGGAGTAATACGCCTGCGTAAAATTTCATTCCTATCGGATGATAGGAAATGAATTAAAATTGGAGTACTAATTTTGTGCGGAAAGACATATATACATATGAAAATAGCAAGTGTTATATCTCTTGATAAATAATTTGTGAAATGGCGCTGCTTACACCTTCCAAATGTACTATTTTTTTTCTATGTGTGCACATATAGTTAATAGAATTATTCGAACGTTAAAACGTCGTTTCTAAAATAAAGTTCTGAAATTATTATAAATAGTTTTGAGTAGTTATTCACAGTCTGCTTATAGATTTGAGAATCGCAAGTATCTCTGCTTTAACAGCAAATTTAATAAAAGCTAGTAAAATACCGATTTCAATTTCATTCAAAGAAATAGTAAACTATTCTTTTTCGAAATACAAACACACTATTTGTACCTCTGTGACAACAGAAACATAAAATTTCCGCTTCAACTGTCAAGTTGTTTTTCCAGTGCTTTGGATATCAAATGTCAGCATCAACCTTTGATTTATCTCTGATGGTTTTTTTTTTTTTCTCGTTTCAATCCAATATTAAAGCACCTAACTTTGTCAGGAAACGTGTTATGTCTACTGCCAGATCGTCACGCAGCTGGAACCGAGATGAGTGATTGAATGTTTTGTCGAAAGATAACCATCACCAACAGCAAAAGAAAAGAGAAATTTAACTGACTTGAAAGACTAAGACATAAAAAAGTGATAATACAACAAACAAGATAGGTTGTTCGTAATCTGAGCAAAAATCTACATCCGGTTTAATTTTTTATTCGTGAGTCTCATTAAGTCAAGCAAGCTGTCCGCTGATAACACTTCGCGAAGTTATGCTTATATAAATCAGAAGTGACATACTCACTTACAGCTAGGGACAAATTTCCAAAAAGTAGAAACGACTTGCTCTATGACTGGGAAGTTTTCCAGCAAAACAGGTATATGGTATACGAATAGATTACCAGGAGTATAGTTTAATATAATTATAAAATAAAAAAAATTCATTATAATAAGCATTTTATTCGATGCTTGTTTACTGTGATAAAAGTATATAAAAATAAATTGTATTTTCAACATTAGTAATATATGTAAAATTAGACAATTTTTATAAGAAACTATTAAATATATTTTCGAGGAGGTATAACAACGTCTTAATTATTACTAAAAACAAAAGAGATTTATCAGGATAAAATTTTACCTAACATAAATAATGTTGTAAATGACAACTATTCATGTGATTTGCTTGGCTTACGGAAGCCAACTTGTTACCAATAATTACATATAATTAGACATTTTTAAAATTATGCTACATTATTTTCAGTAAATCTTTTGAGCTATTATGCTAGCTTGACCACAAAGATATTTATTTCGCACGGAGATTTGAAGTGCTTAATATAAATATGACACTGTACCTTTCAAAACAGTGAATATTTTTAAGTAATATTAAAGTATTGGACTCAAAATTGGAGGTCTCTTTCAGATATCAAAGTGCTCGATCATTGATTTTATGTTCTTGCCTGATTATTGCGTAGAGACTAGTATATTTTACAATATTACTCAGTTCTGTCTGAATCGATCGCTTTAATTTTGTGGTAAATGTGTTCCAAAATTTGTTTCATGTTTAGTCTCTTATACTGTAATTCAAAATGGCCATTACGTATTCATGTAAAAAATGGATTATTTTTGGAATGTTCTTAAATTCTAAGAATACTGCAACGTAAATAGATGAATCTGTTACAATGTCACAAGTTTATATAAATATTGGAACAGTGTTTTGCTTAGAAATGTATTAGAAATTTTCACAGCTTTAAAATGTTTTTCAAAAGTACTTTTAAATGATATAAGGTTTTCTTAAATTTTTGAGGCGCAGCAGTTGTTAAGTTTAAAAATATTATCGTTCTCTAAAATCGAAAAAATAGTTATCAAGATTGAACTGAAATAATGTGCGAGTAAATAATAATGAAATAATGTAAGTGTGAGTGAAATAATGTAATTAAATAATACAATACAATAAATCATCATTTTGCTCGAAATTCTTACATCTATCTATCAGTATACTTGCTTTTCGTTCAATGTCAAAAATAGTACTATAGAAAATGATTATTTCCAACAAATTCTTTGTGTATTATTGTAAAAAAGCAGATTAATTATTTTTAGTATATATGTTTAGACAAAATGCTGCATTAAGCATCACTCGAACGTTACTCATAATCAAAAATTGAAATTTAGCTATGTCCATTAAAAATGTATTACCCTGATAAAAAGGTGTTAACCTGAAAATATGGCGTTAGTAGCGAAGTGGTCTGAGTCACGCGGTCAACGCTGTTTCCATCAAGTCGTGGTTTCGAACCCTGATTCCATACAAGACCTGCCTCGTAGCAGGGCTGATGCATGTTAAATCATGCCTTTTGGGATGTACCAAGTCTTCCTTAAGGCGTAGTGTGGAATTTGGAGAGGTAGTTGACAGCTCAGGTATAGAACTTGTCACTTGATCAAGATTCAGAATAAAGTGTTCTGTTGCCAATAGTGTTCGTGTTGCTTTGCTGTGAGACGTTAATTAATAAATTATTATTTCCTCTCCTGTTGGGTGCACACCCTATGAGAGCGTGATAATATTAAATTGGGGATGATTAACATATTATGAAAAAAATATTATTAAAACAATTTGATTAATTAACGAATAGGAAAGCAAAACAAAATACATTCAGACATGGTAAAAAATAAAATACGTATTTCATTGAATATATATAGAATTGTACACGTACTTCACACGTCTGAGAATTTAATAATAAATTTATCAATATTAAATTAAAAACAAGTCTAATAATTATTAGCGATTCTCTTAGGCTTGTCTCGAAAAGCAAACCTTTTCGGAGGAATGCCTAATATTATAAATAAACTGTCTGATATCTATTTCTATATTTAGCTGATATCTATATTTTGTCCTTAAAGTACTCATTGAAGAAAATCTACTTTTGAAAAGGTAGGAGGTTGATAAAGGTAATAGTATACGTGATACTTTTTTTTTCAGTGCAGAAACCTCATCATATCAAGCATAAATAACTGTACATATCTTTCGTAATTTGTAACGTTTACAATTGAAAGTCGAAGTGTAGCTATAGTATCAAGATACTCAAAATACATTATTATTGTATATATGGTAATCGTACCGGAAAGACAAAACGAAAATTATTTTTGAATAATGAGCTACAATCGTTGAAAGGTCAAGGAACACTGCATTAGGCATACCTGATGTCAACGCAATAGTTAAAAGAGAACGCAAGTCTTATATTTACCTATCACCTGCCATCAAAGCCCGAATTTGTGGCAGTTGAGCACTTGAAGAATGAAATTATACCAATTCCCCTGCGGTGATGTCTCTTTCTGCTTTTGACACTTTGCCGATATTCAGAGCAAAGTATATAATTTCCCTCGTGTTTGTTCTAAATGTAGACCTGTCAAGAAGAAGCATTGATTTTCTGATTGTTCACTCTTTGAACTCAATAAAAGTCAAATACCGTTAAATAAGTTTGAGCACCAGAAAGGAAGGTATTGAACGTTGAATAGAAGTTAAACTTTATTGTTTAGGAACATAAATCGAACAGGGAAAGCTTGACGTTATGGGTGGGGTGAAGTTTAAAACAAGATGACGCGATCTACGTCCAACCTTAAGAACAGATCTCAGGTGGACATAACACACACTTTCAGTATCTTTCTGAATGTATATAAATCAACTTTAGTTGCTACACATACTTTAAAATTGACAGATAATTTATTTTAAATAATTTAATCCATGAATACCTTAACATAATAAATCTTTTGATAATACGAAAGTTTCCAAAATATTTAAGAGGAAATATTTTGTGTAAATTGTTAAAAAATCATACAGATCTGAAATAACAGGGCAGTTCATTTTTTATCATTTAAGTCACGAATCAAGGATCCCATTCACTGGTGTCGGTATTTACCTGATAAAATAGCGTTTATACTCGCGAGAGGCTCGTTAAAACGACGCCAACCCAATAAACCCAACTCTTTTGTACACGGTCTTTTTTTACACGATTTAGAAATAAAGCGGTTCACCAATATTCTTTTATACATGAATATTTTGTTCTAGCACGAACCCACCCCCAAAATTTCTCCCTAATATTCAAATACAGTTCTTACCGCCTAATACCTTATTGATTAACACACTCTATCAGAGTATTATAGCAGCATTTAAAATGTACTACATACAGCAAATAGTTTAAAAGTATTTAAACTCAGTAGAAGAAAGAAATTTGATTGTCTTGGAAGCATGGAGAATACTTACAATTATGGATTGCATTACACGTGTTTTTTGGCCTTTAAATAGTTGTGCCAATCGACCTTTAAGGATTGTTGAAAAAATATTTTGCCAGAATGCGTCAAAAGTGGAAGATTCGTAATACAAAAATCAGCCATGAGTTCTGAAATACTACATGTGACGAAGGGTTTAACAACATGCAAACAGTTGACATCGAAGAAATGATCCTTGAAAGCCTTTTGGATGATGACAATTCGATCGAATTTATGAAAGCTTAGGGTAATAAAATGTCCATAATGACAAAGTCGAAGGTGAAATTCAGCTGCAAATGATTAGGGCCCACACTCAAAATAAAAGTTTGCTTAGGAAATCACTCAATGGTCTTTTCCTCCTTTAAAAGCCTCATAATGTAGATCCATTGAAACCTACAAAAAATGTAAGGTAAAAAACTCGAATCAATAACGTAACAAATAAAATTCCTCTTCTTCACACAGCATTCGTACTGAAAAGTATCACTGGTACTCACTCTTTGGATGTTTTCTCTTATTGCTTCAAGTATACGACACATTTGTCTCTTCCGCCATTACTTTCTTCTTCCAATTGAGGAAAAGACAGCTGATTTAACTCGGAAATTGACTACAAGTATGGAACTTGAAATTTGCTACAAGTATGGAACATTTTCTTGCTCATAATCCTTATATATAGTATGCATTTAAATTTAAACGTAATCTTCAGTTTTGTATTATATGGATATCAAGATTTATATAAGCAATATATGAGACCCCCCCCCCCCTCCAAAAAGAAATAATAGCCAGGCTCCAAGTCTTCCCGTTCGCTTGGTGTGGAAGTTTAGAGAGAAGAGTTTCTTGCTTAGATAATGTCCTCGTTACTTGACCGAGACTCAAAATTACGCAGTCCGTCGCCTATATACCTCGTGTTGATCTTTATATGACATTAATAAAACATGGAATCAATCATCCACAAACCTTCAGGTGATTGATTTTCGCTTGGATTTTGGATAGCGCTTCTCGAGTAATCCTTTGACTTGTAAGCATCTGCATGCTGAACCCTCACGAGCTGTTTGGTTGGGAAATACATTGGAATCTTAAACAGCCAGGTTATTAAGGATGCTACTAGAAACTTAAATAAAAGAAGGTATAATTTAATTAAGACCAATTATTGTAAGTGTGGTGCTCGTATAAATTAACCAAAACAGATTTTTAGTAGTAAAGAAAAAATTACTTAAGCTCAAATAAATTTATCTCATTCAAAATAATTGACAGAGGATGCTACACAATGTTTCCTTGGTCATGGAAATACTGTTCGAAATCAAAGTAACTGTTAGCAAAACATGCGAATGAGTGAGAAATTGTGCATTTATGTTTCATGAGTTCAATAAGGCTATGCTGCGCCAAGAAATTGCTTAAAACTTCTGAAGTCTTTTTTAAACAAAATAAAAATATTAGATAAAAGACACAGATTAAAAATAAAATAACTGTAAAAGTGTTTGAATCATAAATATGATTTAAAATTCCATTATTATATAAATACGGAAACAAATTATAATGTGAACTTCCCCCTCTAAGTCAGACAAGTTTACAACGGATGAATTAAAAAAAATGTGTACCGATAATGATGAAATACTGAGCACTCAATTTAACTGTGATGAATGTGGTAAGACACATGACAGGTTAGAGCACTTGCGAGCACTCTCTCCAAATAAGAGATAATTATGTGTTAAACGAGAGAGAGAAAGAGAATGTCCAATATGTGTGTGCGTGTGTGTGTGTGTGAAGGCGCTTCAACAGCAGACATATGCTTTCTGCATTGGAAAAATAGTCTATTCTCCAATAACCAAGTATGATTTATTATTGGATTGACGACTCCATGATTGGAGCCCTGTCACAAAATACGTGAAGCATTTAGTTTAATATCCAAGATGTTTTCAAATTTCTATCCCGTAATACCATCTAAGGCTTCGGAAAAGGAATATCATCTAACGATAAGTCAGGATGAAGAGGATGGGTGATTTATCTATGCTATTAATGCTAAGAAAAATACAGGGTTAGTCCAAATGATTAATCTAATTTCAAAGTTCCGTATTTTCATAATTAAAGGACACAGATTAATAAGTAATACACAGGAATAGAAAGAGAAAATATAGATGTTTGTTTTACAAATGTTCAATATAACTTCCTTTAATTAGAAGTATAATGTCAATTCGATACTTAAATTCCTGCCAAACATGTTGTAAAGAGTGGGTGGTAATGGATTGTACAGCAGCAGAAATCTGCTGTTTAAGTTCGCCTAAATTTGTGAGTAATGGTGGAACATAACACTTTATCTCCTACTAACTTCCAAAGGAAGAAGTCGCGGGGTGTGTGAGGTGATTAAGACTTGAGAATCGCATAGCAGGTGATTAAATGGCTTTCTGTGTTTCATCAAGTAATCTGTTCTACTAAGACAGACTCAACTGCGAGAAATTCCGTGCAGTGGCGTAGCATGGATTTACGCCCCCGCAAGTTCTTAATTTGCCGCTAAATATAGAAATAAAAAATTAATAGTAAAATGCTTATTGTTAAATGCGTTAAAACAAATAAATAACACGTTATGTGGGTAGAGCCACCATAGAAAAGCTTGAAAGCAAAACAAACAAACAAGAAAAACCATTCGACTTAACACTCCTATATATTCAATGAAACGTATAAAACAAGAAAAATTACGACTTCATTATAATTAAATTTTTGATAGACATGAAAATTTATCAAAGAGTTAAGTAAAAATATCAACTCTGCACCGCTTTTCTAAATAACAAAAATGTTGAAGATATTAAATGTCATTGGCTCACCGCCCTGTCTATGAGTTGTTCCTGGACGATAATTCAAAAATCAAAGCGGACACAATACTTGCATTTGTTGTGGTAGTGGGAGAATTGCGGCTGGCCACGTCTGTTTCGGAATTCAAATCCAGAAATTTATTTTCTTATTTTGCGTAAGAATTTGAAAAACGCTTATACATTATTTTTTTCTTACATAAATGTAAGTATATTTGCTTGGATCAAATCTTTTAACTCATTTGATCTACTTCCCCTTGTCCAAATGAATCGAAATTCTGCATAATAGTCCCAATGAAAATGCAGTTATCTGATCTAATGACCATAGCTTGATGCTGGGGGTAGAATTAGCCACCTTGCCCACCCTGCTCCCACCACACCACATTGAGCCTTCAAAGGCCATGGCCTCCATCTGCATCCCAACGCTATACCACTGACTCCGTGAAAGCTTCTAACACAGTTTTCGTGAAATAGTTTCCCCATGAATACACAATTGTCACCTATTTTTCACAACATAAAACAATTTTCTTCTGTATTCATGAATTACTTAAGAGTCTGTACCATTTATTTTTAAAAGTATTCAATTTTGAAATCAGGTGACTCATATTGTATTGTTATATAGACGTTGTATGGGGCCAAGTGTATAATCGTGTAAAAGGAACAATAGCCCGGAATGAAAACGTTCTTTCCTAAATTAACCTATCATGTTTTACAATTGGAATAAACCCTCTCATAAAATATTATTTGCAACATAATTATAGGTTTATACGTTTGTCGATCTTGATGCAAATTTTTACCAACAACAATTTTCGAGATAAGATGTCTCTCTTATTAGCTTCGCATTTATTCTTCACTTTTTTTTTTCGTCTGATTCTTTTAGTTTGTTTCGTTACTTTATGAGTTTTAAATATATAGAATAAAAAAATTTAAATCATGAAATGTTTTAGATACTTTTTTAACATTAGAGAACGAATTTTTTTAAATCCCAGTAACTTAAAACTATATGTAAGATTCTTACAAAATTTAAAATTATAATATATATATATATGTATATAATCTGAAATATATATAAAGATTCAAATACTTTTCTAAGTATTTTAAAACAACCGTATGAAAATATTCTAATTTTTTTCCGATATATGATTAAAAATGTGCAAGCTTACAATTGTTCATTTGTATTTTTCAATTGTATATTACGGAAAACTTTAAAGCCCATTTTTTTCAAAATATAAAATTTCATCAATTCGGGCAAGATATCTGAGGAAGACAGATTCTTAAACTGTCAACGGATAAACCCTGTCTGTCCCTTTCTGCAGGTATTCTAGCCACAGTTGTGGTGGTCATAGTTACAAACTCGTAGTCTGTTTATTTCCGTCGAGTCGTGAGTTCAAGTCCTGATACTTCTAAAGATCCGACATGTAGCGGGGCTGATACTCGAGGACTCCAAGTCCTCCTAATGGAAGGTGTGTAAGTTCGGAGAAGGGGGTGCTGTCCTCGTTACCAGACCGAGGTTCAGAATTATAACGTAAATTAACAACACCCCTAGTCTTGCTTTTAAGCGAGACGTTTATAAATAATCATTCATTGCAAAACTTTCATTATTTTACTGTAAAATGTTCCTTTTAATTTAAGTTTTAATTTGTTAAAATAATATTGATAAAGTTATAAGTCTTAAGGAGACTTGGCTCCTTTCAAATGCCGAAAATCGATGAAAGTATCGATTTTTTAATTTTTAGCTCAAAATGTACCTTGATACCTCTGGTATAAATGTGCGAAGTTTTGAAACGATCTGATTGGAAAAAAGTACGATTTAGATTAAACATGTTTTACTTTATTTTATATTAGATATTAAAATTAAGTAACAAAATAAATTTTATAAATTTTTTTTATATTTTCTAATGTTCATTTCATATACTTTTACTTTATTTATCTTATATATTTCATTTATTTTTAAATATATTTAATATATGTTTCTTTCAAGTCAGATGAAGATTTTCAAATTTTTCGCAATTTCAGGCTCAGATAAACTTTTTATAAAAGCTTATATTTTTGTTAAATGCTTTCAAATTGAACTGTATTATGCATTATTTTAAAGGTATGTATCAATACATTATATTAACAAATTATTACAAAAGTTAGACATTCTTTTGATATTTTTTTACTGACTATTATTCTTTAAATAGCGTTTTCTCAGTTTGGGATTTTTCATGAAACCATGGTTTTTAAAACTACAAAACTTTAACAGATATTTATTAAACAACTTGAATTTTGGTGTGTTTGTTTGTTATAATATGCTTAATAAAATTAGGGATCCACTTTTCAATATTTTGAATAGAAAAAAAATATTATAATAGAAAATGTAGCAGAAATCATGTTTTTTTTACCTATTTTCCACAGATGTATGTTTTTTCATTTGTTTCTCAAAAACTAATTTGTTTATTTTAAAATCAATCCCTAAAGTTGTTGCATATATTCTTATGAGCCTGAAAAAAATTTTGGTGTCAAAATATGGATAATTTTGAAAGAAGAAGCAATTTTAAAATCATTGAAATTTTTTAAAAAAATTTAATTTTTAAAAATTTTATCAAATTAAACCCTTTTTCATGGTAAAATTATTTTGTTTAATAGAAACTGTTAATAATATACACAAAATATAAGTATAAGCACTTAAATAAAAAAATATTCAAAAGGTGCCGAGTCCCCTTAAGATTAAACTCCATCTCAAGTCTGGATCTGACATATCCTTTTTTTTTAAGTTGAATTTTGCAAAATTGTGTGATTCAACGTGCAGTCTCTAAATTATCTAATAATTTCCTCTTTTTTCGAAATTCGTGTTTATTTGTTTATTTACTTCAAAAAAAATAATAAAAAAATCCATATGATGGAAAAAAATCGATCATTTAAAATAATTAAACTTATTGCTTTTTTTTTTTGAAGACGTTTTCAGAATGTGTGGGTGAAACAGACTGGTGCCTGATAAATTCTTTTTTGGGTGTGTGCGTAAAGGAGACGTGCCAGCTGGGGATGCGAGGACTGGAAAAAGCTCTCCAAGGAGATTAATGTTAATATCTGCTGCAACCCCCCAGGCTGGGCCGGCATAAGATAAAATATTATAGCATAAAATTGTTCCATGCAAAGCCTTACAAAGAACAGATTTTGCCATCAAAAGTGCTAACTTTTTTTAAAAAAAAATAGCTCTTAACTTATTCAAACAAATAGTACAATAAAGGCAAGCGATTATATGATAAAGGAATAAAATTTGACTTATTAATTCTTTCATCATTTCAATTATTCTCTCACTCACTCCTCAATTTTTTACTATTTTTTTTACTCAATTACTCTCCTATATTTATACACACACATTAACTCCTTTATTTCGTCACTTATTCCTTTATTCACCACTCATTCGTTCTTCCTTTTACTCTCTTTCTCACTCCCTTACCCATTATTCTATTCATTTATCCATTCATTCGCTTACTCATCTGGTTGTTAATAACCTATACTTTTTACTTAACAACGTCCAATTCAGTTAAAATTTTGCACATACGCTTAGTTCACGTAACTGTTTTTTTAATCTAAAATTTCCAAACTCAAGCGAATGAAATAAAAATGAGTAAAATGTTTTGTAATCTGATTTTTATTAAAAAAAGATGGTTTAAAAGGTATAATGATAATCTTTTTTTTAATTTAATGTTGCATAATAAATGATTTATAAGAGCTTGAGTGGCGGTATTTCTTTTGCCTTACTACTCATTTTACTCATTAGTAAGTAATAATATGTATCTATGGTGCTTAATTTATAAGTTATTACCTAAAAATGTTAGTTAAGGGCCTCAAGCCTTCATAAATTACATAAAACTTTGCATTTATAAAACTTATTTTTATACCTTTTAATCAATATTTGAATAAAAGCTTGTTTTAAAAAAGTGTTTTTTTACTTGTACTTATTTTATTCTTGGGTGATTGGTTAAGATAAAATTTATTCCATAATCCCGTCAGGATGGTACGGTCTTTTTATGATATTCTTGTCAACAAAATCGCTTATTCGGCAGTTTTGTTCTCGTTGTTTTTGTTGCTTTTCCGCACTTTTGTGTTGCTCAATCGATAAGAGAAGATTGCTCCCCAGAGGCTGCGAGTGCTTCATCAGATATGAACTTTTCGCCGAAACTTTCAGACAAGAACATGAAAAGGCTGGATATTATTCGAACATAAAACAAGCACAGTGCTTCATCTATAGAATATTTATGATTTTTTTTTTTAAAAAAATCGGTATCTAAAAAAGAAATATATCATTTCTAACACAACACTCCCCTAAACATTAAATGTAATATACAATTTATGAGCTCCACATGTATTTTTTGAA
This sequence comes from Nephila pilipes, assembly GCA_019974015.1. NCBI lineage: Eukaryota > Metazoa > Arthropoda > Arachnida > Araneae > Nephilidae > Nephila > Nephila pilipes. Next base: position 26,384 of record BMAW01087795.1, read on the forward strand.
CTTTGTAACAAAATGTTTTAATTTGATCTTTTACCGGTAGATAAATTAATAATATTTCAGACATAAAGATAAAGTTATATGAAATACGTATTAATTTTATGACAATTAAATTACATCATTTGTGGGAAAAACCACTTTATTTCAAATGAAATAAGTAAATTTATAATAAAATAAGAGTTGAGATTGTCATACACATACTCGAAAAGAATTTCTTCAATATATAATACAGAATTAAAGCCATCATTTCTTTTTACATATATTTGATATAAATTACATAATTTTTAATAAAAACAGTGTTTCGATATATAGTAAACAATATGTTTCGAAACACATATATAAATTATAAAAACGAGTGATGTACACCAAACCAGCTACACAGTAGTTTTATCAAATTATTTGAACTTTATAATGATTATTAAAATTATAAATGTAGTTATATATATATACATTGCTACAATACTTTCATCAATGTCATATATTTCTATGAATGAATAATGATAATTGGTAAATTTCTGTTCGGATAATTTTCTGTTATGAAATTGTAAGTGAAATATTCAGTTCTTTCCGCCAATGATTCACATTTGCTTTTTGTTTTTCATTTAATGTAAAAATATAATAGAAGACGTTATTTTAAAGATCATTACGATTCCTGCGACACTCACACACACACATATATATATAACGGATATTTAGTAAAATATTTGTAACTGTCCGTATAATTTAGAAGAGGATAAATGCGATTCTCTCTCTCTTTATATATATATATAAATTTGTATACATTATGATCCATAAAAGTGAAGTATCCTTCTAATTTTACAAAAAACAAGTAATCTGAACAGTAATTACCGGTATACGACGTCTTATTCCATTCCAAAGTATAGAACAGGATTGATTACGTTATTTCAATTACTCCAAATTTTTCTTTCCTTTCACTTGGCTTTCTCATATAAAATTTCTAATTCTTTAATACATTCTGTTTTGGGGTTGCTATACTTTACATTTTAGAATGTTTAATTACTTATAAAGCATTTATTGAAATCTGATTTGCATAAATTTTATTTAGTTTCTTAAATATTTTCTTTAAATATTTAGTTTTTTTATCTATTAATAGCATTAAACTTATGATTGATATTCTAGAATTGTTATATTTATATGTAACTTGTTTAGTTTTAATTTAGTTTTTTATTAACGTCGCACTAGAAGCAACACGAGGGTTATTGGCGACGGACCTTGTAATTTTGAACCACGGTCAAGTGACGAGGATGACACCTGAGCTGGCACCCCCCTCTCCTAACATCCACAGCAC
>BMAW01087795.1:45327-62608 GCA_019974015.1 Nephila pilipes
TTTAGTCTAGTGGTCCAGTGGATTTTCACCGATTTAGTCTAGTGGTCAAGGTCACAGATCGCCGCACGGTGTTTCGTGGGATCGAGTCTTGATGACACTTGAAGTAAGGAATGATGCACGTCAAATCTGGTGGAGGGGCCAAGTCCTTTTGTTAGAGTAGTGTGGAAGTTTGGAGAGGAAGGTACCAGCTCATATGTTATCCTCGTCACTTGGCCCAGATTCACGCAAGCCCTCAATAGTCCTCGCGTTGCTTTTCAGAGCGATGTTGATAAACAATCACAGCCATCCGATTATATTTTTTTGCACTAACGTTTGTAGTAATTATAATTTTGCACCAGTTTTCCTTCTTCTATCTTCAACGAAATATTCAAATTTTATTTTGAGATTAATAAACAATCACGAATTATGAGAGTGGCTCAAATACTACCAGTATTCGAAAATGGTTATGAAAAATAGGAATGGATAATTTCACTACAGTATTGTTCTTCCCACCCTCTTTTTCCCCCCGACAAGTCCATGAGTATGACGGTCTTCGCGTCTCATAATATATCATATCATCGACATAATATTTCTAGCCGACCAGACCATTTTCGCTTTATTTGGAGCAGATATACCGGATATAACACATTGTTTTGATTCTTGTTTGACTTTCGTTGTATTATGATGAATCCAGGTTTCATCGAAGGTGATTATTCGATGTAAAATGACGACGGTAATTCGACACGAGAGCAAATTTTGTATTGGATGCAAACAGCTTTCAATTCAAAACTAAGATATGGATCAGTATCAAATTTGTTTTGGCGCAGTTTAACAAAGAGCAGTACACATTGTTAAACACAATCTATCTTAGCAATGCCCTCTGTCAACAAAAACAAGTAATTTTCAAACCACCTTCTTATATGAAGAAGAAATAAATATGAGTAAAAGAAAATTAATCGAGCTATTAATTAAAGATATATTGAAAGAGATAAAAATATTTTAAGTGCAAATTAATATATAATATAAAAGAGTTAGGATGCACTTTACTGAGATTTATAGGAAATTACTGATAAATTAAGTGTCACAGCTACTTATTTATATATGATATTAAAAAAGAACTAATGCGTCAAACTTTTATATAAATTATGAAATTAAAAAATCATATTTGTTCCTTTTAGTCTATCTTTAAATAATAGCTTGATTGATTATTTTTAACTAATATTTATTTAATTATATTTTATCTGAAAATTTAAGACTAAAATGCAATTACATCCGCTAAGCATGTGTAAATTTTCAACTGAATTAGACACTATTAAGTTCAAGGCCAGGGTTCCCAACCCACTTTCCGGTATGCACATATTGTACACTCATTGGAATTATGCGGGTATGCAAAATTATGGCTAGATCGGATGAAAGTAAGAGGTTAAAAATTCTAATAAAAATTTTAAATTGAAATACGCACATATTAAAAAAGCAAGCTAAATAGAAACCTGTAATAGTAATATGAGGCAGTTGATTCTACATGCAATCTACATATAACTAAGTACAAACCAATCCTTTATATAATATCTGCGGTTGAATCATCAGATTAATTTCCTTTTAAAGAGGACATTTATTGCGTCTAAAAATATAAAATCACGTTAAATATCCCTAAATGTAATAAAAAGAATTAATCTGATAAGCTAATTCTTTTAAATTTTAAGTTAAAAGAACTTTATTAAAATAACGAACACATTCGACTTCGTAATCAAAATAAATTGCCTTACGGCTCTTAACTATAGATTAGTGTGATAATAAATTTCTTTATTTTCCAGTTTCAACTGAAAAAAAAAACATCTAGAAAAGTGAGTTATAATTAAGGAAGTTACTCCATTAAAAATTTTCCTGCATGATTCATAAACATAAAAAACCTTCATTTTTTCGGAATATTTTTCTTCGGGCATTCTAACGCTTGGCATTTAACCGAATAAAATATTTACTCTTCCAAAATTTAAAAATTTAGATTGCACTCCATAATATATTAAATAAATCATGAAAACTGAGACAGAAAGAATTTTCTTTAAAAAAATTTTTCTTGTACAAGACGAAAAGTAAATTTTGATATTAGTCACTTTAAAAATTGTAAGACTAAAGAAAATATACTTTAATTTTTATGAACTCAACTCAATTTTTTTAAAGTCTTCTTTTTCCTTTTTTTCCTTTTTTTGCCTAAGAAAAGGCATATTTAAAGCAGAATAAAGTAATCTTTTCTCTGCAAACAAGCTTATCTAATTACAGAAATAGTAAATAATTATGTCTTTAGAAGTTGACTTCAGTTACTCGTTTGTTTTTTTAAAAGAAATTTAGATTATTATTATTCCAATGATTTCGGGTTTTTTATTTAAATTAATAAGAAAAGAGTTTTAAAAGGCCACCAATTTGGGCTCATTTTAATTTTTAAATTTTTTAAATTTATATGGGGATGAAGTAGAATTCAATTTTGATGGAAAAATAATGATGAGACAAGTATCACATTTAAGAAAATACTGTGATTGTGAATATTTTTTATTAAATATTTCTAACAAAAAAAACTTTCATATTCATTATTTTTGAATACATATAAAATATATATATATATGAACAGAAAAACTTCATTTTAATTTTTTTCAAAAATATTTCAATATTTTATTATAGTACTATTACTCCTATAAATATTAATAATTTTAAACAATTTTCCTTAATTTTTGCAAGTGTTCCATAGCTTTGTGCATGGTTTGTATAAATGTTATTTATATTATTATTAAATTTTTCCCCAGACACTATACAAAAAACAGTAAGAAAACTGCACTAACTAACTTTGTGGAATTTTAAAAAAATAACCCTTTATTAACCAAATCTTTATTCCGTGCATAGAGAACTATCAAACATATTATATAATACAACCTAAAAAACTTTCAAAATTTTATACTGATTACAAAAATCAGAGGGCATTTAAATATATGATTGCCGTGAAAACTAAAAAACTGAGAAAAAGCAATGTAGATGGAGCTGTGAAATTTTGTTCATATATTTAGAAAAATCATGTTATTAAAATAATATAATAAAGGGTTTTTGACAATTTTGTCATTTTAGACTATTGCAGTTCCTTAAAATATTACAAAGTTGAAATATTTAAATTTATCCCCCATCCCTGGAGACGAATAAATGGCACTGAATTGCATAACATTGTGAAAAATTCTATTACTTTTTATGAAAGGAAAATAGAAATAGCAACTCTTTATAATATACACAAAAATCTAATACATATATGGCCAGGCATGTTGGCATGTTTCTTGGTAACAATAAAAGTAAAGGTCGTAGAGCAATGAAAGAAATTATATATATAATAATATGCATATAAAAAGGTGAAATAATTAAAATTTAGTTCGCTCTTATTTTATAAGAATAAACGTGAATTAATAAGTATTAAGTTGTTAAGAAACCTTATAGACAACAATAAAAATCGAAATTACAAGTTCAGAATTTGAAAATTTGCATAATGCACGCATTTTTCCTAAGATGTATTTGATGTTGCATGAAAAAACGGACCTGGTTTTTGATTTAAAGTTTGTTAGGATAAACTTCACAACGTTGAATTCTCACAAACTGATGAAATGAAAATTAGTTGTTCAAAGTTGAAAGGAATAAAGATTTCGGAAGTTTCTAAACACATGCTATGCAGCAGATATGGTATTCATAATATCTTATCGTAACATTGCACATCTACTGCAAGGAAGAGAACAGGGAGATCAAAGAAAACATTTCGGCTGCAAGATAGACAGCTGTGGTAAACTGCACCTAAACAAAAGAAATGCTTGTCCATCAAATTACCAATAAGCTATCTATATCAAAGTATCCGGATCTACAATTCGTAGTTTTCAAGCCAGCAAATTTCCCAATTATCGGGGTAATTGGCGAACATTAATGCTCAAAACACATCATAGAGAAAACCGATTGCTTTGGAACACATGTCCAACCTGAATGTCGCTTTTATTGTATCTACTGACAAGGAGATGATTCTGTCAGGGTGTGGAAAACGTTCTGTTTCAACGACACAACTAATATATGTTTCTTACAAAGTCGTCAAAGTTCAGAAGATTATCAAGATTGGCTCGATTGCTTCTTTTTAAAAGTCTCTGGTAGGGGAAAACTGGATATTCCAGCAGGAAAATGCTCCATCCCTCTCCTCTACATCAACTAAAAGTTAGTTTATGCAGAATCCAATTACTATTATGGATAAGCTAGCTGTTATAGATAAGCTAGGGGAGAGGGGCATTAGAAAGAGATGTGTGGATTCATGGATGACAATTTTTAATCCTGTAAGAGTAAAAGCGTTAAATGGACCAGAATTGGTTCACATTAGTACATTATTTGCTGCAAATCTTAGTCCTATTAAGCGATTAAAATTATACCTTTTACACGGCAGTGGAAAAGCGAAGGTCCTAACATTGGTGGGAACATTGGGTCAATTTGAGCCATTAGTTATTTAATACAATTTAACGAAGGAATGAAAGTTGGGAATTGTGGCGCAAGAGCAAAATCTTCGTCAAATATTTTATATAGGGTCTGGACGTTAGGAGAAATGAGAAAAAAGGATAATTAAAAAAAAACCCCAAAACATGTATGTGTCAAAAGGGTAAAAAAGAACTGAAGAATAAAAAAATAACTTTTTCTTCGATCGACAAGAAATTAAATGGAAATATACTAAAACTGACAATTTATCAACATCATAAAAAAAAGTGAATAATTTTCAATCCAAGTGAAAAAGTGTATTTTTTTAAATGTTATACAATATTTTTCTACTGTTTTTGGTCACTATTTCAAAAACCATTTTCAGCAAAAAAATATATATTTGTAGATTTATGATTGAATATTGTATTGTCATTCAAACTGACAAATGGGCAAAATTTCAAGGCTCTAACTTATCGGAAATAGGGTGAAAGGTTCATCATCCTGTTGAAGTGGTGCGGAAGTTTGGAAAGGGAGGGGCCAGCTCAGATGTCGTTCTCAGCACTTGACCGATTTTCAAAATGACGAGGTCCGTCTCCAGTAGCTATTATGTTGCTTCTCAGGGTGACATTAATAAATAATCACATCACATCTATGGGGAGGGGGAGATCACTTAAGGTACCTCGGGGACGTGATTCTCGTACTTATCTAAAGACGATGAGCCCCTGAAGTGTTAATGCAATTTAAAGTGTTGTTTAATCACAATAATTTTTTTTTTATCTCTGAGTAAAATACAGCTGAATGCCAATAACGTGCTGTGCACGAACACTTGGCTCTGTTTTTTTTTTTTCTTTCTCTTCCTCGATAAGCAGTCACATTTTGGACTGAGATCAGAAACTGGAGCACTTTTTTGATAAAACAGCGCTCGAACATTAATGTTGTATGCGAACTTCGGTATCTTGTAGAGAACAACCATATCTTCTAATATTATTCCTTCTATTCGAACGAATCCCTTTCTTTGGTGTAAAATGCATCTCACGTCGTGTGCGCGCGTCTCCTATACTATAATGATAAATGATGTTTACTCTTTACGTATTCCCATGACAAATGGTATATTTTTAAAATGTACCCAAATTCCAAGAACTCAGCGGCATTAACGGATGTATGTGTCATAACGTCGCAAATTTGTAATAAAAATTGGAACAGTTAAAATTTCGATCGAGTTCTTTTATATTAAAAGAAGACAGCCTTAAAAGTAATACAGTTATTGGTCAATTTTTAGATTTTCCTGAAACTGTCAAGTAGATGATCAGCATTGCCCAAGTTACCATTAACGAACCAATAAACACAAATATGTCCAGATGAACAAATTCAGCCTACATTTGAATATTTCGAACGTAACAATCAGAAGCCACCAATGCAGTTGTGGTTCCCACATTCGTTTTATATTTTAAATATTTCTGGTATAAGAAAAATAATTTTTACAGTTCAAAAAATTCGTTTCCTTTTAAGAAACTCATTTATCTAAAGGTATAACTGTAGTAGCCACTTACAAATCTATGAATATGAAACCTAAATATTTTGGAATAAATTATTAAACACCATCTATAAGAAATCTATTATATGCTTCAAAGGATAGAATCAAAATATACCACTACTTTATCTGTATAAATGATGTTTTGGAGATTTTTATGATTAACGGCTAGGCAACTCTTATACAAGTTTAGGGAAAAGTAATTTGTTCTAAATTGGGTGTAATTATATACAAAAAAAATTAAAAACCATATAAAAGCCCTTAAACAGCCTTTGCATTAAAACAATTTACAATGTTATAATTTAGTTAAAAAATATTTTTTCAAAAAAAAAAAGAAAAAACGTTTTTATTCCCATATTTCAAAAAGTCACAGATAATAATTTAAAGAAATAAGATCTTAAAAAACTTTAACATGATGGTTAGACATGGGAATTGCATGTCAGGTGGCTCAGGTAGCCAGCTTTGTAACATCAAATCATCTGCTCCTCTACGATTTTTTCCATGTATTACTTATTATTCTGTGCCGTATATGTTTAAAAGTATGGAATTTTGATGTCATATGAATCATTTTGAATAACCCTATGTTTTAAATGGTCTTATCATTAATAAATTGTTGCAGTTTTTTCTTAGTAAGATGAGCGTACATTGATTTTTCTCCACATACACGTGTAATATTGTTCCTTGAATGAAAGTCGTATTGCATAGAATTAATCAAAATTTTAACGCAAATACTATTATTAAAATTAAACAGTCAACTTTTACTTTTGAGTAAAAATCCATTCAGAAGGTGTTAAAATGTTACTATTTTGTAGCTTATTATTTGTATGTATTTAACCCCCCCCCCTTTCTTAAACTCCTCTAGAAGTTATTTTTTTTGTCTGTAAATATTTTGCACCCCTCTTCTCCTCCCAATTTCCAATCTCCACCACTGATACAGGATGTGAAGGTATGAAATATTGGCCACTACCTGAGACACTGACTTGGTTATGTGACCACGTCCCTAAATTGCTCGTCTAGCAGCTCTAGTTAAATGTTAATCTAACTAAACTAGGCAGTTAATGCTCAGCGATATATATGAAATTTCGTTATACCTCACTGCAGTAAAGACGCTAATTAATTTGGTTTCCTTATAATAACGAAGTCATTTTACTAAATATATGTAATATAGTCAGTACAACAGTATCCCGTAGCTTAGAAACATACTCTCATACACGAGACGAGGTCTGAGTAGCGATGATCTTTATAATGAGAAAAGCTATTATCGAACTGGATGGGGAAAATATTTCTAAATGAGCCTAATACAATTTGTAATGAAATGCAAGGAAAAATATACTTAAACGTACGAAATACTCTAATAAAATATATCGTTTGTTATTTTTTTGTGTGAAGAACTTCGATGGCTAGAAGGGCAGTTAAATTGTTTATATTTTATGGAAATCACATCTACTATCCGAAACTGTTGTGGATTATGAGTGTTCGGATAACTGATTATTAGAAGAAATGATTACTTACGGATAAAAAAAATGCACCAGTGTTATCGGGGCAATATGAAACAAAGAAAAAGAGACATTAAACGCTACGGACTTCATTGAAACACGTTCCAGTGACACACGAGTCTGCTTAACGCGCAATTTCACAATGGTTTTCTTGACAGCCGCTCAGTTATGATATCATTCCTAGATATTGTGGCATCATAATTCTTATTTTTTCCCTTTATGAGCGGAGGTTATTGTTAAAGATACTCTATCTGAAGATATGTTAAGTAACACTAAAGAAAAGTACGTCCTAAAACGGCATCCAGTGACACATTCTAAGGTCCTTGATGCAACAAAGTTATTACAATGTTATTTTGAACAATGAGAATCTCGGATTAGGGCACAACAAAAAGATCCTCCACGCGATTGCTTGTTTTAATTAATGTCGCACTGTTAAGGAACACGACTACTGGTGGCGACGGACTTCGTAAATTTGAGGCTCCGCCATCGGACGAGAACAACACCTGAGGTAGCACTTCTGTCTTCTAACTTACACACCATGCAAACGAAAAGACTTTGAGCCACGACAGATTTAACGTATATCAGCCCCTGCTATATGGCAGGTATTTTTTGGAATCACGGCTTGATCTCACGACTCGATGAAGAAGAAACAAATTGCCTGTATAAACAATCATATATTTTAGAATGATTTACAAAAGAAGCAACTCAATTATTATTAAAATATTTTAAGTGTTCTTTTATTAAATATATTTTCGTAATTCTTTCGTAACGAACAATTGACTTAATATATACTGTAAAAATAACATATTTGACCAAAATTTGTTTTCTTGAATAAACCGCTTACTCTGTAATTCGACTCAAATGTTCATCTTGAAGAAAAATTTCTATCGATGTTGGAGCCTCTATCATCGTTTAATTTATATTAATACGGAAACCTCGAATTTGTAACCTCCTGCCCTGACTACCCAATTCCCGTCGATTTCTTTACAACTAAGATCACTGCAAAAGCGAGCGGACACATTTCCTCTGAACCCATGGTTCGAATCACCACTGTAACCGAGGTCAACCAAGCTTCCTATCCACGGGGTAGAAAACTATCTTCCAATCTGAAGGGAAAACATAATTCTACCGAAGAATCATTAGCATATAAAAGACATGGTGATATTTTAATACGTTTACGTGTTTGACAAACGAGATTTACAAATGACACTTTATTCTGAGAAAAAAAATCCCCGATGTGTGAGTAACTTTTGTGTCAATCACCTGTATTTCAGACTTATTTTGAATAAATGTGTGTGTTCTACTTTTAGCTATATTCGCTTTAAAGATTTTACATCATGCTCTTTATCCTTAAGGTAGCTTAGAGGCGTTTGACAAAGAAAAAATGTGTTTATTTTACGCATGCGCAGGTATGCACATTGCAAGAGCGTACGTACCTGTGAGATTGATATCTATGCCCGTAAGAAGAACACAGAAAAAGAGGAAGTTTTTGTCTTGCGACCTTACTATCCTCTTCCAACAACCCAGTTTGAATTCCCTCCTGGACTTCTCCGGATTTTCTTCTTCTCTGTCGACGACTGGGACCTGTCGAGTTTATTTGAGGGAGTAGAAGACATCTCGCACCAGTAGATTCATTGTTCTCTCAGCGCAATTAACAGAGTCCTCTTTGGTCGTTTGCTGGATGCTTGAATCTTGCTTGCACTGATGTTGACGAGGTTACTAGACAGTTCTTCTTTTTCACTATTTTCTGTTCCAGTTTGTTAAATTTCCGATATACGAACTGTATCTCTTCAAATATCCATTAGCTACTGTCTTTTAATGTAAATTCTTTTCTGATTTTTATTTTATTTGGACGAGGGATATTCTTATACACAATAATATATATAATATGATAAATAAATAGCGTTGAAATATTAAACTGTCCTGGAGTTCATACGCACAGAACTACTGATTCCAGTAGTTTGAAGTGTGATATGTACTATCGTATCTTATTGCTCTTTCAAAATTAAAATCATTGGAAATCGCATCTTAACATTCAGTTAATGCTATATCTAAGTATTTTCTACGTAAAGAAAATTAGATTCGTAAACATAAATGATTGTGAATGAGTAAATGGTAATTCGAAGTAATTTACTATCTCCGTTATTTTAATTGACATTTTGGGGGTAATTCCTCAACCAAATATATTTCTTTTCTTACATGACAGAGGGCTTACTCTATAAATTTAAATTTATAGCAAATGTAAATCAACTTACAAAAAGAATTTTGAGAAACTTCGAATTCCACGTGGACAATAAATACTTTGTTGTATCTAAAAGTTTTAATTATTGCTAAGAAATATTCGAGATAAATATCTAGATAAAAACCATTCTGCATTTTATTTGATCTTTTACAAATGTTACAACTCTTCATGTCGATTTGATTGGTTCTAAAAAACTGTTTATTGAAGTTATCTTCGGTATGGATCAGATAGATATTAATCCGCTGAGTATGGCCGTGGTAGCCTAGTAGTGCGGAAAGGCGGCAGGTATTGTTTTCGTCGAATAGTAGGTTCGAGCCCGAAACCATTGAAGACCCGCGGTGTTGCGGAGTGGTTGCACGTTGAATCTGGTACAGGTTTCAAGTCCTACGAGATCATGATGGAGAAGTTCGGAGAGGGAAGTGTCAGCTAAAGTGTCGCCTTCATCACTTGATCGAGGCTCAAAATTACTATGATTTAGAATAGGCGTGTGAAGGTCATTCATCGTCGTTTCACCTCCATCGGTTACCATGGTAGCAATTAATATATTATCGCCACTGCATTTATTTTCAACACTTCAGATAAGGTTTGAATTCCTTTGCGTTCGGGCGTGCTTTATGCCAAATATAATGTCACTTTTAAATATTTAAAAATAACGTGTATCTTTTTATCATAACTATAATTTTTTCAAAAATCATAGAATATAAATTATTAAAACACACACACACACACACACACACATATCCTCTTATAAAATATTTAATAATATCTACGCGTATACAAATTTATTTAATTTAAAAAGTTTAACGAGTTGTTTAGTTCCCTTATATAAAGGTGTAAGAAAATTAAATATTTTTAATTACATATTAACAATATTTATAAAGTGTTACACAGATTTTAAACAAGTGTTTTAATGATGCACATTTAAAAAGAAATACCCAAAGATGATCGTGAAACTCAAAATTTCGTTTTCTTTAGAAGTCTGTTTACGAAATCAAAACGAAGTGGGGGAAAAAGTGATGAGACTATTCTCAACTGTTGTTTCTATTGTTACAGACAGCAGTGGAGGAAATATTTGTGACCTTGAAACGCCTATTGTAAAGTAGCAGACTATAAATCTTTTATCGCTTTTCAGTGCGATGTCTTAAAAAATCGTATTCAATATACTGACTTCTGCAAAGACTCAGATCGAAAAATCAAGAAACGCTGGGAGGAACATATAATTCTGGATAAAGATTATGTAGAGATGTCTTAAAATAATACATTAAAATTTAGTTTCGATCTCGATATAATTTTTATAAATAACTAAAACTTCAGGATATTGAGAATTACTTCAATCTACGGCTTCCTGAAACCATATTGAAAACTAATAATTACAATTTTTAACATCATGTTCATAAGGATCAGTTTATTTGTAGAATAAATACTTTTAGATATGTCGGTTGTATTTAGGCATAATTAAAACATTACATTGCACCGTCCAACTAAAAGAAAATGGAACTAACTCAAATACAAGGCAGTCTATCTAACTTGAATATAAAAACGCTCCTCTATCCCTGATCGGCTAAGAAAACCAGTATAGGAACATTTTAGTCTATATCCTCTTCTAAATCTTTAACTTCTCTTTTAAATCTATACTCCAATCCAAAAAATTCTGTAGTGTTATAAATATACATCCCTCATATTTATAAAAAAAGTGTGCTTATGTAAACTTCCTCTTTAAAAATTCATTCTCCTACAAAAATATTAAATTGCTTCTCAGTAAAATTTAGTAGCATCAAGCATTCTATTTAAAATAGTAGGAGCGAGGGAAATTTCACGTGGGCGGCAAAAGAAGCAAAGTACTGTTAATATAAGTTAGTATGAGTAATAAATTGAAAGTAGAAGTGACAAGTGGGAACTAAATTTTTAAGTTGCTGCATAATGTCATTTTTTTTATATTTTTAATATGTCTTAGTCCCTTTAAATCAGAATTTTACAAAATGTTTAGTAAAATATTACGTGTTTTTATTGATTAACTGAATAATAAATCAAAGGATATAACTGGAACTATACTAAAATTGCTTAACCTGAAACATTTTCGACTGTGAAGAAATAGTAGGAATGTGATGTACAAAGGCAGTAAATATGGTTGTTCCTTGTTGTTTTACGGAGTAAGAGTTCAAACAATCGAATGATTTCTTGATTACGCAAAACAAAATTGATCTAGAATAGGAGATATAGATGTGATGTTATATTGTGTCGTTATCAATTAATGGATCAGTTAGAAGCAAATCGAGAATTTTTACGACGGACCTCGTCCTTTTGAACCAAGATCGAGTGACGAGGACAAAACCTGCGATAGCACATCCCTTTCCAAAATTTCACACTACGCCAATGGGAGGAATTGAAACCTTGATCAGATTTAATGCGCATCAATCCTGTTACACACGAGTCTTTTGTGGTATGAGAGTTCGAACCAATGATTGGATAAACCAACGATTGATAAACAATACCGTCGTGAGTATGCGTCCATGACCACTAGGCTTCTGCGACCATCAGATTGGAAGACCACAGAGTTTTACATTAATGTAGTTTCAGGTTTCATGAAAAATTGATCCCAGACCATATCGTAGACATTATTTTATCTTGACATATTTTCTCTTCTCATATACCAATCGTTCTCATCACAATATTTCTGAGAAGCGTCAGCAGCGTCACCTGCCGGAAACACTGAAAAATTGTCTTCCCTAAAACACAATTTTTTTAAAAGATTAAGTGATGAATGTTTAATATGATACAAATTAAAAACAATACTAATTCTAATGATGCATATTATTAACAATATAGACAATTTAAAATGAATTTTTAATGTATAAATACATGCCAATAAATACAGGGTTATTCAAAGTGAATCATACAATTTCAGAATTCCATTTTCATCAATAAACGACACGGAATTAAATGATTAATAAATAAGGGAATATATAGACATTTTATGCTGTGAAAAATGGAGGTGTTTTTATGTGTTCTTCGTGAAGCTATTTCGCGAAAGAAGTTTTAGAAGCTTATTTGGAACTATTTGGCAATTGGATCGGTCACACTAGACCAAGTGACTCGAAATTCCATAGCTGGCGGCCTAAGTCACCTGACATGACCCACTGCGATTTCTTCCTTAGGGAAATTCAACACGAATAATGAAACCACGACCATGCTTCTTCAGCCAAGGTTCAAGATTTAATTTGGGCTGTTACTTTTTCCTGATTACTGTTTGTTAGGTTGCGTCCTGAAATCCACGGTAAAAATGACGTCGTGTAAGAAACCTCTTGCTTTTATGCTTTCCATTACATCGCCGTCTAGCGGTTTATCACGCTTATTCTCCGCCTATGCATTCAATGGTAAAGTTGTTTGCTTAGATGTTTTCTGTCGCCCCTTAAATTTTAACCATTGAGTTTCGAAACGCACTCTATATGTTTTTCTGACACACGCTAGGTAAAACTATGCTCTCAAAAATCGAATAAAAGAAAAATTACATTTATAGAGATAATTTTTTTCATGTTGTGATCATTTTTTTTCTCTTTTATTAAAAATTTACATCATATTTTTTTCAATTTTAGATAAAATATAACTGTTGAGAAAAATTGTATTTAACTAATAGAACTTAATTGGTACATATTGAGAGTTTTAAAATAAGATATTACGAGTCATTATAGTTTTTTATGTTTAATTCTATTCCCACCCACAGATATCATATCAAACAAATAAATAAATTTTGAGAAATTAAAAATATTAAGAGATAAACTTTTAATTATTTATTAAAAACTTGCGAACCTGGAACTTATTCGCTATTGCTAAATTTGATTATATATATATAAATACATACATACATATATATATATATATATATATATATATATATATATATATATTATTTATCGTATGGCTTTAATTAGAATGACATAAACTGAATTGTGCGCGATAATTTATTTTGTTCCAGTTTCATTGCTGTTTCATTTTGGACATTTTTTCCCCATTCTTCTTCAGCCTTCTTCGGGTGAACGTGGGAATCTAATTCTGTTTTATTTCTTGTACTTCAATATCAAAATTATTTCTATTTTATTTCATCAAGAAATTATTACTCATTGTGCCCGACAAAGTCCATCCCCTCCTAACTTCCGAACACCTGCATCTATAGTCATAAAAGTGATGTCTAGGTATAGTAAAATATCCATATTCTACAAGATGAAACCGCTAACAACGACGAATGATGGAAAACTGCAATTTAGTGTTCCTGTCTCGAAAATGGTACGAGACAGACTGAAAGAGTGAAATAAAAAGCTGTAGAATATGTTCGATTTAGAACAAAAATGAACACCTAGCAGACATTAATGGTAAAAATAAAACGCCTTAAACACGCATTGGTGTTTCTTCATGATTTCCTACATAGCGACGTAACGAAATTATCTTAATGGGTACGAGAAATCTTTCACGAGAAACCTTTATTTTCGATGTTTAGGCTTCTTTCCATCAGCAGCAATGCACATCTGGACACTTGTTTGAACTTCACGTTGCACACTGTTTCGCTTTGCGGTTGACACGTTAGCACTACAATTCGTAATGCATCGTCGAAGGACATGCAATGTTTGCGGAAGTATCACAATGCACCTACTGTTTGCTGTATCTTCAAGAAAAAAGTCCTTTGAAGTCATGTCAGGTGAATACGAGACCATTCTTCGAAACCCCAATACCCCTTCAATTGTACCGTGAATGTTTCCAGTAGGAAGTTCTTCACTTGTGGTGTCATGTGTGAAGACTCACTGTCAGGTTGAAGCCACACATGGAATGGAGTGGAATAAACGATATGTTCTCCACAAAATCGGGAATTACATCCTGTGCATGTTCTAAATATCGTGCCCCGTTAACGTGCCCTGGTAAATTATTTGGCATATCAGCCAATTAATCCTACTCCAAACATTAATCGAAAACAGCATTTGATGCCGAGTTTTGGCAAAACATGTAGGAATTTCCAGCGCTCAGTAATGGGTGATCTTCCTATTGCACGTTTCATTCCGTGAAAGACATGCTTCGATCATTCCCAATGTATCACTCAAAAATGTTGAATGATCTCTAACTGGTTTTTGACAAAGTTGTTTGGTGATATGAATCAGCACCAAAAAAATTCATTATCTTTTAAATGCAACTTTTTGAGAGGTCGCAGTTTCCATTAATCTCTTTTACGCTCTGCTGTTTGGATATGTGAGAGTGCATGATAATACACGTTCCGATTGTGCATACCGTCTTATATTAGCTGGTCTGCTTGGTCAAAGTTAGTCATTCAGCCTCTCTCTCATAAACGTTTCGCAACCATTAGGATTGTTTTCTGGGAAGGATACGGGGCTTTAAGGAAACGTTGCCGATAAAACTGCCTGCCTACACTGCGAAAAACGGGTATGCAAAATCGAGTAGAAAGTGCTCACTTTTGAATACTTCACATACTCAAAATGGCTCCGATCCCAACGTATTCAAATTTGAGATTCGCACATACTCATTTTTAGTAACAAGCACATACTCATTTTTAGTAACAAGCACATACTCAGAATGGCAACTTCACGTACTCACTTTTGAATACGTCACATACTCAAAATAGTTCCTATCCCAACATACTCATATTTGAGTCTCGCACATACTCATTTTTGTACGTACTCAAAATGGAAACTTCACATACTCATTTTTGAATATAATTTTGGATCAATTATGAGTGTAGAATAGAAAAATGAGTGTCATGTATTCATTTGTGAATCTGTTACTGCATCAAATATGAGAATCAAACAATCCAGTGAGTATGTTTTGAATTTATTTTCCGATACTGTGTGTTGTATCGAAAATGAATTTTAAACAGAAAAATATATATCAATTAAAATTTTCAGGGAAATAAATAAGCGCTCCTTTATTTGCAAGTATCATTTTCTTCATCTTATATATTATTTTACACTGTATGAAGTTTTTGTTACAAAACTTCCGATTCAAAATTCGGTTGAATCGAAGTTGGAGGGGGCCGTGCGAACTTTAACTTTCTTTTGGCGATAAATCGCTAATGTGGTTACCATGCAGGTTTGTTTATGGTAACCCTATAAAATCTGTAAAAGGGGATTCGACGCCATCTTCTCTCGCTTCTCATTTGAAATACCCGCCTTGGTGTCATTCTGGTACTTCATTTGCCTTCCAGGCACGACGCCATCTTTTTTCTCTCTTTCGGTGAGTGAGTGACTGTGAGGTTTTATGGCGCAAGAGCCAATCTCTCTCTTTCGGAAGCTCCGAGTTTGAAACACCCGCTTTGGCGCCATCTCAAAAAAATCGCCAAGGGGATCCATCAAAGTTCGATTTTACCTGGAATGGATTTTACCTAAAAAAAAATGTAGCAAAATGGCTCAAAATTTTAATAACACTGCTTTTTGAATACTGTAATGTTATTCTATAAAATATAAGCTTCATACACAAATATTTACATGCATGAAAATAATTTTAATGCAAATTAAAGTAAGAAGTCACTAAGCTACGATTACGATGCAATATGAATACAGACAAAAAAACACCTGCAAAGCACAAATAACTACTCACAGAAAATCATTTTCAAATCATAAATCAGAAATCATGATCAATAATATTTCAACAACATTTTTATATCTTAAATAAAAGAATCTTTCTGTAGTGGTGAGTGAGTCACTGGGGAAAAAAATGTAAACAAACACAGACGCGAAAATGAGTATGCGTACTTACTCATTTTTAATATTCCTGTATTCTACCGCGTGTAGCGTGGTAAATGCGAAATATAGTTCGAAATATTAAAGCAAACCATATTTGTTTTTGAAACCCACTTTGTAAAATACGTAGTCAGTATATAAAAGGAACTTTTATAGTCCTTATATCTGTAATAATTTTTTGAGAATGCTGATTTCCCATTTTTTTTTGGTTTTGAATACTTGTTATGTTCACATTCGATAAAGGTATACGCTCAAATCTGATACAAACATACTCATTTCAAAATGAGTACGTCTAGGTATTCATTTTTGAGTATTTCTTTTTTCTCCGTGTATCATGCCTAACGCTCACATTTACCGTAAAGCAGAATTATCTCATTGTATTCATTTTTGAAAACTATTCATTTTGACCTTGTGCTTCAACATACAAGTCCGTACAGACATCTCTTTTACATCTTACGCATGTGAACAGGTGTGATGTTTCATACGTATTTGCATAATGTAAAATTTCGAGTAGCATGCGCAAGATACAATGAGTTGATATGTTTCGCAATACCATTTTATACCCTCTGAGTATTATCTACTCTGTAAAAACAAACAAAAATCCTTGAGGGTGACTTGTTACCCGGGGGGGTGCCCCCCCCCCCCCCCCAAGATTACGAATTACACATCATAAAAATGCGTTTGTTCTGTTTTCGTCGGAAAGATAATCTTTTTCGAGATTTCACATAGTAAAAAACCCCTATATAACACCTGTTCGTTTTAAGCGTTCTACTGTTACCATTAATCTCTACAAAATGGCAAAAACAGAATATTTCTCGTACTTTAT